>CAUYRT010090671.1:0-226561 GCA_963574885.1 Lepilemur ruficaudatus | reverse complement strand
AAAATACATGCACATTCTCATACTGTTTCATAAGCTATTTTTTCTCTAGTTAACATCTTTTCTTTACTTTTTTTTTGTTTTGTTTTGAGAAAGAGTCTTACTCTGTCACCTAGGCTAGAGTGCCATGGTATCAGCCTAGCTCACAGCAACCTCAAACTCCTGGGCTCAAGCAATCCTCCTGCCTCAGCCTCCCGAGTAGCTGTGACTACAGGCAGGCATGTGCCACCATGCCTAGCTAATTTTTTCTCTATATATTTTTAGTTGTCCAGCTAATTTCTTTCTACTTTTTTAGTAGAGACGGGGTCTTGCTCTTGCTCAGGCTGGTCTCAAACTCCTGAGCTCAAATGATCCGCCCACCTCGGCCTCCCAGAGTGCTAGGATTACAGGCGTGAGCCACCGCGCCCGGCCTAACATCTTTTCTTTTAATGGACTACTGCATATGATTTTGAATGCTTGTCATATGTGTCATGGTAAAATGGATGTCCCTTCATTTATGTTAGTCAGGAGTTTTAAAATTTTGTTTTAAACACTGGAATTTTTTTGTAAAACAAAATCATGCACGAATTCTTAGCATGTAAACACTTAAAACAAAACAAAACAAAAAAAGCAGTTCCATTTGATGAGTAAAATTGCAAGGTTGAGAGTCAGTCAAATTTTGAAAACCTTGGATATATATATTAATATTATCAAATATTTCTCAAGAGAGATAGTAACAGCCTTTTCCATTACCATTTTATCATCACTGAATATTTTACAAAATTTCTTAGACGAAATTGTATCTTGAGATGTTAATGTGCCTTTTAATATTATTTGTGACCTTGAACATTTTCTCTGCTTATTAATTTATGGTTCTTTGAAAATTTATTATTTTAAATCCACATTTTCTTTGCATTATGCCGTGTTGGATTATTCTGCTTTTGTTGTTGATTCATAATACCATTAGGAGAAATAACCTTTAATTATACAGTCATTTGCCAATTTTATAGACAAAACAAGTGTCTCACTTAATGTCCATTTCTTCACATTTTTGTGCTGGTAAATATTTTTTTCCTCCACTGATCATTTATACTTGTATTTTGTTATTTGCCTGTTGATTTCCTTTTCACATTTTTCACTAGAGGATTCATTTCTTTCTCCTTTTATTTATTATTTGTTTTAATTTTCTGTATTACATTTTTTCCCTTCTGTTGATAGGGAAGTTGCACATTTTCTTTCTAATATTTGCAGTAGTTATTCCCCAATTTTTAACATGTAGAGTTGCTTTAAAGTCTAGAGATTGTCAATATGTCTAACCTTCTAAAAAATAAAAGGAGGTTAAAGTGTTTAAGTTACATTATACCCTTTTGTTATATGTTAAATTCTTCTATATTTTAATTCTACATCATTTTAATGTACTTTAAATTAGTTATTATTATTATTATTGCTTTTTCTACAGCTATTTCTGGTTTAGATTTGCTTCCAAAATTATCCTTTTCTTCTCACTTATAGAGATTGCCTGTGAGTGACAAATTCCCTCAAACTTTGTTGGAAATATTTTAATTTTGTTTCCATTCTTGAGTGACAGTTTAACTTGGAATAGAATTCTAGTTTATAATGATATTCTCTCAATGCTATGAAAACAGACTATCTTCAGACCTCCATTCCAGAGCCTCTCAACTGGTGCTGGAATGCAGACCTCTCTCCTCCCTGCAGTGCGTCTGGGACAAGTCTCTGGCATGCAGAAGTATTGATGTCATTGTCATCAGGGTGTCAGGGCAGGGCTTCGGCTGTGGTCCTGCCTGGTGAGCAGGCTCATCTGTTTACCCTGGTGTGTTATGCAGGTATCATAACTTTCAATGTATGCTATGACATTAAAACAGAGTACTTCTCTGCTGTTGCTACTGAGAAAAAACTGTTAGTTTAACTGTTCCTCTGAAGGTAATCTGTCTTTCTCTCCAGCTATTTAACATTTTCTCTGTCTTTGGTGTTTTGCAATGTCACTATGATTTTTATCAACGTACATTTACTTATCGTGCTGGGGACTTTTTGTATTTCCAAATCTAAGACTTTATGTTTTACTGGAAGATCCTCAGCCTTTATTTCTTGTGATACTGCATTTGCACAATTTGCTATTCTCTCCTTCCGGAATTCCTATTAGGGGTCTCACCTCCATGTTGCTTTCCCTTCAGATGTACATATTTTTTAATTTTGAATTTCTCTGTGCTGCCTTCCAGGTAATTTTTCTCAGATCTATCTTTCATCTCAATAATTCTCTCTTTAGTAGTGTCTACCTTATGTTTAATATTTCACCGAGTTCTTATTTGCAATGACTATATTTTTCATGTCTTACTGTTTTTCACATCTTTTTATTGTCTTGGAGGTTTCAATTCCATTTAAAATACATTCACTTTATGTTATTTTCATGTTTTTATTCTATTATGTCATGTTTTGGGGTATCTAATATTTTCCTTACCCATTATAGATTGCTTCCATGTGTTGTATTACTTTTGATTGCAAGCACACTCTTTACTGACATATGACTTTTCTGTGAAAATCTTTTGTAGCTTGACGTATGGAGATTATATCCAGAATAGTTGTTCATTTAATTCCACCAGGATGTCCAGCTCTGTGCAGCCCAGGGTTATGTTTTTATGTTAGTCTCTTAAATGGGCAATCTAGGGCATAAGGGAGTGGTATAAGTTTGAACCCTAATACCACATGAGTCACAGGCCTAAGGCTTCAGATTTTCAGGTGAGTCTTTTTCTTTACAGAGCCCAGTCAGACAGAGAAGATTTCATGTTAGCTTCTTATGCCAATGGATGGATTTTTTTCCCCCTATCTAACCTGCAACTGGGGGTGTAGCCTTCTTAGGATCCTGGCTTTTATGGGAAGACCTCAGTTCCACTTTTCATCTTGCATGCACGTGAAGTCATCTATTTCAAAATAACGTAGGGCAAGAACTGTGGTAGAAGTCTGATTTCTACAGAAGTATAGGCATAGCTAAAAGTTAACCAGCCATTGTCTCATGGCTTGCCTTCTTGTAATTGCTTACTACTTAGGAGTCATGTATCCCTAGTTGTCATAAGATTTGTAACTTCCCTAATTGTTTCTCTAAATAGCATCACTATTCTAAAACCTAAGATAGGTTTTTGAACTATTTTCCAGACTCTGAATTCAGGTGGACAAACTAATGCCAACCAGACCAGTGGCCATACTTAGGAACTAGCTCAACAGATCCTGCTACCCTGTACCTAGAACTGACTCAGTGCAAGAAGACAGTTTTTGCTTCCCAACACTATGAGTTCATCCCTAGCAATCAGCAGGCCCAATTTCATAGCCCTTTGTCCAGCAAACTATCTTTAAAATCCCTGGCCCCTAAATTCTCTGTGAGGGTGACTTGAGAAATTTCTTCTGTCTCCCCACTCCCCGCTCTTGCTATACTAAAGTATTTCTCCACTACAACACCTGCTGTCTTGGTGTATTGGCTTCCTTCTGTGCAGCAGGCAATAGAACCTGGTTGGGTGGTAATACACATGAAGCCTGGCCTCCATCCCTACCTGGACGCTAGAGCCTACACCCCATCTAGACCCTTAACACTTTGAGGAGGCCACAGCCTCAGCCACAAGTTTGTGCTTTGGATTTTAGTTCTCTCCCTATTACTGGCACCTGTGGATTTCCTTTCCTTTAATACAAGGTCAGAGAAAATTATTTAAAATCATCTTTACTGTATTTACATTTTTTGTTGAATTTAAAATAATTTTGGGGAGAGGGTGCTTTGGGTATTGCCATGGAACCAATAAACCCTTTATACTTATTTTCTTACAGTGTAAAATTTTTTCTGGAGCCAACTATACAATTAAGTTTGAACATATTCCAGGGATATATAAAGAATGTATATTCTTTGTAGATTAGATATATATAAATATCTTTTGAATCCAGTTGATCATATTATAATAGTTAAAAGCTATATACCATTATTTAAAGTATCTACCTAAGTAAGGAATGGTGTTCAATCAATTCCTTTGTAAACATAATAGATTTGGTTTAGATATTTTGGGAAAATTTTATTTGGCATGTAGATTTTCTTGTCAGTCATATCAACATAGTAAATTGTATCAATGTAAAAGAAAACAGATGGTCCCTAACTTACGATGGTTCACTTGCAATCTTTTGATTTTATGATAGCACAAAACTCACAATTTTGATGTACTTTGAATTTTTATCTTTTCTCAGGCTAGTAATATGTGGTACATAGATATTCAACACTTTATTATAAAATAAGCTTTGTGTTAGATAATTTTGTCTAACTGTAAGCTAATAAATGTTTTGAGCATATTTAAGGTAGATTCATTTTGAGTTTCAGAAACCAATACCCCAAAATATGGCATTTTGACATGTGGACTGAAGAAGCTTCAAGGTCTGTCTGACCCACAACAGAATTCCTCTGTTTTACCCCCAGAATCACCTGTTTTACCAGGATGACATATGAGTTTCTGAACCCTATTGGGGGATTGGGTGTTCATTCTGAAGGCTGCCATGTATTCATGCTAAATAAATTTGTGTGTCTTTTCTCCTATTAATCAATCTGCCTCATGTCAGTGATTTTTCAGTGAACCTTTTGGACTAAGGGCCTTGGCCCCTACACTAGGCTTAGCATACGACATTCAGTAGGTTAGGTATAGTAAATGCATTTTCAATTTATAGTATTTTCAACTTATGATGAATTTATCAGTATGTAACTGCATCATAAGTCAAGGAGCATGTGTATTATATGATAACTTCCTTTTACACATATTTTAATTTTCAGTTTTACTTTGCCTGATATTTATCTGTTCTTTCCCTGCCATTTCCTCTCCTCACACACACCATTAGAACTTTGGATTAGCTGCTATCTTGCTCATCCTGTGTTTTTGATTATTCTGTGTCATTTTGTTTTAAGCACGTATCTTGTAACCAGAATTTATTTGGATTTTGCTTTTTTGCTAGGCTGAGAAAGAAAGATTTGGTCTTATTTCTATTTTTGTATTTATATATTGAACTATGAAAATACAGTTGACCTTTGAACAGCACAGGTTTGTACTGTGTGGATCCACTTATAGATAGATTTCCTTCTGTCTCTACCACCCCTGAGACATCAAGACCAGTCACTCCATTTCCTCCTCCTCAGACTACTCAGTGTGAAGACGTTGAGGATGATGACCTTAATGATGATCCACTTCCACGTAATTAATAGTAGGTATATTTTTTCTTTTTGATTTTCCTAATAGCATTTTCTTTTCTCTAGCTTAATGTATTGTAAGAATAGAGTATATAACATGCATACCATACAAAATATGTGTTGACTGTTTATGTTATTGACAAGGCTTTCAAAATCAACAGTAGCCTATTAGTAGTTAAGCTTTCGGGAAGTCAAAAGTTATAGTTGGATATTTTACTGCATGGTTGGCACCCTGATCCCTCTTGTTGGTCAAGGGTCAACTGTACATACTTTTGTCTTTTATTTTTCTATCTTTTGCAATGATGAATAAGTTTCATTTCTTTTATAGTACCCCATTTATAATCTTTGTTGGATTCAAGTTGCTCTCAGAAATTTGATTGATTGATTGAATGATTGCTACATCTGGTCTTCTTTAAAAGTGAAGCACCTTTGCACATGTTTAGCCTCCAGTCCTCCTGTTCCCCAACTTTTGGGCTTTTGGTCTTTGGGGCTGTTGCCAGTGTGACAGTGGGAACCTTAAAATGCAAATCTGGTCACACCTCTTACCCAGGTAAAATGTCAGTGGCTCCTGGTCACATAAAGGAACTCCTTGGCATGCCATTCAGTGTTCTTCATCCTCTTTTCTGAGCTTATCTCCTACTGTTCTCTCTCCCGCACTCCTCTCTGTTCCAGCTACAACATATTCTTACTTTGTAATGCCTCATGCTATTGGGATATAACTATATTTTTATATAGGATTACACCATACATACTTTTTGTCGCTGAATTTATTTTAAATTGTGTTACCTCAAATCCTTAATTCAAGAAATATATTAGAACTCTTAAACTTTCCATTCTTCCTTTGCCTCTGTTATTTTTCTTTCCCATAAAATAGGTTGAATTGATAGATATATAGTCAGTCGTCCATATCTGTGGCTTCCACATCCTCAGATACAACCAAGAGTGGATGGAAAAACAAACAACAAAAATAATAATACAACAACAAAAATGACACAAATTAAAAAAATGATACAGTATAACAATTAATTACATAGTGTTTACATTGTATTAGGTATTATAAGTAATCTAGAGATGATTTAAAGTATACAAGAGGATGTGCATAGGCTATATGCAAATACTATACCATTTTATGTTAGGGATTTGAGCATCAGTGGATTTTGCTATCTGCAGGGTCCTAGAGCCAATCCCCCACGAATATGGAGGGTCTTAAGCTATGCTAAAGATCCTACACTCAGACCACTGTGAATGACAAAGGAAAGGAAGGGATGTGAAGGGAAGGGGAGGGCAGGGCAAGAGATTTACTCTTTGCACTGACAGTTTCTAGCTACTTCATTTATAGTCCTCTCAAGTAATAAGATATCCATTTTATAAGTGAAATAAGAGGCTCACAGTGGTTAAATGACTTGTCCCCAGTCTTATCTTTCTGTTTGGGGAAGTCTACCAAATGCATAGAAAATGCATACTATCTCATTATCTCACTTTATTATTTACTAAAACCTTCTGTTCTTCCTCTCTTCCCGGTGTAGGAGTCATCTGCATTCTTCTCTCTCCCTCACCCTCACACTTAATAAGGTCTCTGCTTCCAGCTCATTCTGCCTTTTTAATAACTTTACCCTCCTCCCCATTCCTGTTGCTGGTACCAAAGTCTGGGCTTAAATGGTGCTAGCTTGGAACTATTTCAATAATCTCCTTGCTAATATCTCTGCATCCAATTTTCTCCCACTCCAGTCTTTCCCCCACATGGCTGTTTTGTCCTTGTGGTATTTCTGAATGGCAAATCTGACAACATTATTCCTCTTAATGCACTCTCTTTTGCCCTTAAGTAAAAGTCCCTTGCCAGCTCTGTCAGGATTTTCATGATTTGTTCCTTTTTCCTCTGCAGTAGTAACTCCCTTTGCTCTCCCATTTACATCCTCCACACCAGCCACACTGAATGACTTACAGATCTTGAGTAGTCCCAGGTTTTCTTGCCTGGATCCATGCTCTGTTTGTACTCTTTGCTCCACCTGGAGGGTTTATCCCTTGCAAGGTGAACATCTCTCTTTCAAGATGTCACTCAAGTTTCTACTCCTCTCTTGTTTTCCCTTACATCATTTTTGGAAATGTTGGTCACAACTTCCTTTCTACTAATTTATCTTTTACATATTTATATAATACTATTTACCACACCATGCTGCAACTTTTTGGTTTTATATTTAACTAAGTTACTTGACTGTCATTTCTCCAATGTTACAAATTTTGTTCTCACTTTTAGAAATGCTAATTTTATAAATTTTGTTCTTGTTGCATTCCTAGTATCTAGCTCTAAGCATGTTTTTGATTATTGAATGAATATTTCATTTCCTCCTTAAAATTAAAAGTTTTTGTAAATTGTAAAATATTTTCAAAATTAAAACAAAGTCAATGAAAAGTATACATGTCATTGGGCATATCAACAGCTTCCTTCATTGTAAGAGCAGCTAGGCTAGACGTGCTACAGTTGATAACTGAAGGATGGTTTGGAAGATAATTGGAAGAATGGACTTGAAAATAGAGTCAAGAAACATTCAACCTTGTACTTTTTGTTTTGCAATTACTAATAGCTTTCCCTGCACTTAAAAGTAGTCACTTTTTAGTAGTTTGAGAGGGATGATTAATTATCCTTCCTCCTATGGATTCCAAACAAGTATAAGATAGGAATTACTAAAATATAAGCAGATTCAAACTATGTTGTCAGTTCTATTTCAGGTAAAGCTGAATTGGAGAATGCAAGTTGGACTTAATGATAAAACCAAGTTTCCTACTACATTTTTGCCTTGGATTTGGCTGAGTTGCCCAGGCTTAGAAAACTGCAGGCAACAGGTGTTGAAGTTGAGGTGATGGGCTCACTGCATGGGAAAAGAAATCGTTGGGCAGCCTAGGAAGAGAAGATGAGGTGGCCAAATGTGGGCAGCAACCTTTCCCCACATGGTCACAAAATGAAGGAAGACAGAACAGTGATGGCACACTCTCAGGATCTCCCTGGGCCAAGGGAGAAGGGTCCAGGGAAAGGCAAGAGAATGCTCTTTCATAGTCCTAAAAGGGTTCATTTCTATTGTGTGCACCACAGCAGAGGGCCAGGGAGAGAGGGACTGGGTCTTCCCAGCTAAGGTCACAGGACTCATCAATCTCTTAATCCCAGAGTCCCAGGACCTCAGAGATGTTCATTCAGGGAATTCCCCTTTTCATAGACTGGATCTTGTAACCCCTAAGTAAAAAATATAATGTGATTTTGTTTGCTTTCTTTCACATAACACTTAGCATTTTATCATGATGATGGGTAGATTAATAACTGCTCCTGACAGGAAGGACATACGTGTTGATAGCATTGAAGCTTAATGATAAAGCAATTGTCAACTTGACACTCAGGTGAGTGCTCTCATGGGAAGAAGGACCCTCTGTGGATGACTATGAATTATAAAGGACTTTTCCCTGCAATTTATGGAGTGCGCTGGACCATGTCATCTCAGCCCAGGCCAATCTGCAACTGCACATCCTGATGACGGTAAAGAGCAGTGACCTGGATGCAGCTACTGCCTGTGCTGCGAGTCCAGGGCGGCTTGTGCTACACCACGCTTAGTTCTGCATGCTTACACCCTCTGACATCCCTTCCAGCCCTTGGAGTTTATGATCCTGATGATGTCTGTAGTGGAAATGACCTAAGGAAAATCCTTTGCTGGGCTCTGGCCCATAATTTATTAATTCACAATTAGGTTTATTTAGTTCTGGCTTAATTTATTCCAGGACTGTGGGTTTGCATTGCTAAATGTGCTCCCTTGAAGTTGTGATGTATTTAATTTGACCAATTCTATGAATTATATAACGGTCAGGAGGAAAAAAGAGAGAAAAGTCATGGTTTGGAGGCAACAATGTAAAATGAATAGATCATATTTTCACACAGTGGGTCTGATTTTCTCAGTGGGTTTGGACTTCTCTACTGATGCTCAGAGCCCACGGTGACCTACGATGGTCCAGGGTCCCCAAGAGCAGTGTTTCTCAATCTGACATGCACATGAATCACCAGACTGAGCAGGTCTGCGTGGGGTGGAAGGGCTGGCATTTCCAACAAGCCCCCAGGTGCCAGTGACTGAGCGGCAAGAACCTAAGTTACCAAATCAAAACACCAGCTCCCCAACTCATCACAATTCATTTTATTCCACAGCATGTTTAAGGGAATGTTATTCTCAGGAAGATGTTTGGGATTAAAATAATTAAAAAAAAAAAAACTGGAAAGTACACACATTTATGTATCTCTTCTCTTCATTAAATATATATCTGTTTGGCAAAAATGTTAGACTCTTTTGTACAAAAACAAAGCAAAAAAAAAAAAAACAACTAACCCAAAACCCTTGCAAATTGTAAATACCTGTAATAATTACAATGATGTAAACTTGGATGTCTGACAGCGTGACCATCCTGTGGAGACGGTAACACCAAACCCTTGGATAGCAACAGCCCGTCACAGAGGCAGTCTATCAGAGATGGAGCGTGACTACTATTTCACCATTGTGCTTTCAGCTAAGAGGCTGGGAGCGCGTGTGGAAATGAAGGCAGGTCTGGCCAGGGGCGGGGAGAGGAGATCCCAGACTGGCTAGCGAGGAGGGAAGGTTGGGGACGGTCACAGTGCAGATGCAGAGTGGGCGTGGAACCTGGGGATCGTGTGTCTGCGGGAGACCTGGTGCTGGCGAGGGCTGCGATAAGGCAGCTGCTGCTGCTGCTCTTGGGACAAAGAGGAACAGGGTGAGGCCAAGGCGGGGAGGGAGGCGGGAGGAGACTTGAAAGCAGATCTCAATTCAAATGGAACTAGAGGTGTGAGCTGACCCTAGAGAGAAGGGAAAGGAGGATCCTAGGCCCTTTCCTTCAGACACCCGCCTTGGGGCACTCCCCTCGGTCTGGCAGGCAGTCTGGGGCTGTTGGCTCCCTACTCTGGGAAGGAAGGACTGGGATAGGGGCTGGGATGACGGGGCTCCTTGGCTCTCTGACTGGCAGTGGGCTTTGCTCTTGTCCCACCAGCGGACTGCAGCAATGGGAAGTGACCTAAAGCAGTGGAGCCTAGAAACAGAGTCAGGGAGGTGAGCAAGATGCCAGGGCGGGGCCGAAGGACGTGTCGACCCACAGCTTCCTTTCACCAAAGGAGGATTCCAAGGCGTGGGCGTGTTTTCATTCCCCTCTCCTGTTAGCTAGATTTTCCAGTTTTGGAGAAGGCGCGTCCAGCCTGGCCACTTCAGTTACAGTCATAGACGAAGTCATAGTTGCTGGGCTCCTTGGGGATGGGCGGAGGCGCGTCTGGGATCTGGATGTTTTCCAGGTCCAGGAGGCGGAGCTTGATTTCCATGCTGAGCAGGGTGTCCAGGTCATTCCGAGTCAGCTCGCTCATCATGTCCTTCCCAAGCAGCGCATTCAGCCCATCCGTCCAGATACAGTACTGGCGGGAAGGGAGGCGACAGACAGCAATCATTATTGGTGACAATTACAGAAGAAGTAAAAATAGCTAACATTTAGTGAACACTAGCCCTTGCTGGGCTCTGTGCTAAGTGCTTTGCCTACATTGTCATTTCATATTCGCAACATCTCTATAACGCTGACGATTGTTATCATTTAGCTCTGTTTTGCAGGCAAGAGAACTGAGGCACAGAGAAGTGAAGTAACTGGGTAGTACGTGGGGTGGGTGGAATTTGAATCGCGGCAATTTGGCTCCGGGGCCTGCAAAGAAGGCCTCCCTACGTAGTGGCTGAGGCTTTGCATTCTCCATGACCACACAAGGTGCTCCTCTGGGGATTCCAGTCACAACCCACAGGTGTGCAGCAAAGTGTACATTGCCTCAGAATCTGCAAGCAGAATCATCTCTTTGCCTGTTTGGGATCTATAGCCTCATCCCTGACATCCCACCACTGAGCCCGCGACTTTAAGGTATTGGTGGAATCTATCCCAATACTCCTGGACTCAACAGGTCAAGCTTGCCTTTTTGCTGCTTCCACTTGTGATTCCTAGTGTAGTAGCTAGTTTCTGCCTGTACCTGATTCGTAGCACACACAGTGACAGCCCCATCCCACCCTGGAGCCAATGGTAGCCCCACCTTTTGTTTCTCAACAAAAGGGCTAGGAAACAGCCTTCTGCTGTCCAACGTCTGACAGCCAAAATGGCTACAATTATTGGGTGACCTTAATGGGAGGGGGGTTGCTGCCTGTCTGAGGACCTCTTTTGCCCTGGTCTCCAATTCCCCAGGGTTTCCCTCCACCACGTCTCTGGGGCCTGATCCCTGGGACGTCACTTGTGTTGGAAAGCCCTCCAGAGTACCCAACTAAGAGTTTGGTTCTTCTCCTCTCATAAAATTAATCATAGCCTTTTTGGACTATAAACTCCCGAGGGGTGGGGGGAAGAGCTGTGCCTCATTTATCTGAGGACTTGCCTTGCTCTTGTCAACTTCCCTCCCAGAGACTGGGGTCCTGCCCTGACTTAGCAAGAGAATCATGTTACCTGGTCAGAGAGCCAGCCTCTGCTGCCAGCACGGTAGAAAGCCACCTGTGTTCTGGAGGCTGCGTTCCACTCACTGGCTAGGCTGTCCCTAGTCTTTCACAGGACTCTGACAGCAGTTGCTCTGCTATTCTCACTGCACTGGGCTTCCTTCCAGCACACACTCTAGATTCCCTCCTCTCTTGGCCTCACTGGGTCAGGTGGCAATTCTAGACCCTACTGAACCTATTATCTTTTGCACTGTGGTTATCTGCACTGTATTCCAGAATATGATAGCAGATCTCAACACAAAAGTGCCAAAAGTATATTGCAAGCACTATATAAATCTTCAGTCACCATGATGTGATGGAAATGTACCACGTGCACATCAGTGGTAGCATTTTTTAAGCCAAGGAGGTGCCCAATGGTTGTACTGTGAGATTCATGTCTGAGGAGGGCAGTATTGAACCTTACGGTTTTGGTTCTATTAATCCCTTGCCTATGTGATCTCAACCAAAGCATTTAACCTGCATAAACATTGGGTTAGCGCTGAGGGATCTCAAGAAGCATGAGTGCCCTCATGAATACCTTAGCCAGATTCTGAACATGTCTAACTATCCATTTCCTCATAAATAACCTTGATGGAAATAGATACATAGTTCCTACCTTGGAGATTCTGATCTTGTAGATCTGGGATGAGGAGACTTTATTTATAAAAACTTCCCAGATAATTCTGATGAACATCCAGGTATGGGTACCCCTGAACTCTGTACTCTCAAAGGGCCCCTCCAGCTCTGACACTGTTTCATGGTAAATCCCCCAGTCCTGGAGATTACTGCTCTTCATACAGAGCATTCCTGGCCTTGGCTAGCTTCCTGGTATAGATTAATTTAACCCACAGGGACATTTCTGTGGTGCTTTTCTTTTGAGAACAGCAGGCACAAAAAATTTTATTAAGAGTACAATCGACCAATAAATAAAAACCCTGTAGTACTGGATTTGAGTTGGAACCACCAGTATCAACTAATGATGTATTTTATCTTTAAAAAAATCATAACTCCTAGCTATATTCCCAAAAAAGTCTTAAAAATAATTACTGACCAAGTAGTAATAAACACACCTTACACCCAGATTCTGATTACTAAATACCATTTCCTACTAAAAGTAACCAAGGCTCCATAGAGAAAAGGCAGGAAACATAGAAGATGAACCTGGAGCATCTTGTCATACCAGAATGCCAGAAAGTTACCAAATCTTGCCAAAAAGTTATCATAGGAGTCATGTCGACAGAACTCAGAAGCCAACCTGATGGTGTTTCTGCTTGTCCCAGACAGGACAATTTAGACACTAATAATTACAACAATGGAAACATATTGAGACACAAATGTTTAAATGCATGACTTACTCAAACATCAGAAACACCTTACTGGTCTTCTTTGAAAGATGCTTATATTTTGAAAACTGGTAAAGTGAATCAAGTATTTATCCTGCCTATCATATATAAATTATATAACTTTAGGGTAACCAAATAGTTGATGAGACCAGTGCCTCTTTATATAGCCCACTGATCTGTGAAGAAGGAATGATAGAATTGGGATATCAACCTTTTGGAACCTCTGATGGGTCCTAGGATCCATCATGGGTGGCTGCTGACATCCAAGAAAGAGAGGCAAGAAGACACCACAAAAGCACATGCCATTTTGCTGTTAAAAATTGAGCCTGGACTTGATTAATGCTCTAACTACCAATTTATAAGAAATATAAGGGACATGGGACAGATGAATATACGAAATGCTTTTGCAGGTTGTGGTGGGCAGAATAATACCCGCCGTCCAAAGATGTCCAGAGTCTACTCCCCAGATGCTAGAATACGGCAGGTTCTGGGGCAAACGAAATTAACGTTGCTATCAGCTGGCCTAAAAATGGAGAGAGCTCAGATTACCCAGGTGGGCACAATGTAGTCACAAGGGTCCTTGAAAGTGAGAGAGGAAAACAGAAGAGGTGTCAGAGTCAGAAAAGTGGGAGGGATATTTGACTACAGAGGAGGCTGGAGTGACATGATGAGGGCTCAACTTGCTGCTGCTGGGGACGGATGGAGGCCAAGGAATGGAGGCGGCCTCTAGATGCAGAAAAGGCAAGGAGACAGATTCTCCCCTAGGGCCTCCGGAAAGGAACGCAGTCCTGCTGACACCTTGATTTCAGCCCAGTGAGACCTGCATCTGACTTTTGACCTCCAGAATTATAAAATAACACATTTGTGTTGTTTAAAACTAACACTTAGTTTGTGGTAGATTGTTATAGTAGCAACAGTAAGCTAATACACAGAGTTATAATCAGCACAGTGCAGACTACTGGCAACGTTATAGGACTAACAACCTGTATTTTTCAATAAATAAATTGCAAGGAGAAAAAGACATAGTTATGGTTGTGAGAGACAGAGAAAGAGAAGAACCTGTGGATTCAGAAAAACCTAAGAAACATGTCAACCAGCTGCAACGGATGGATCTTATTTACATTTTGACTTGAACAAAAAATAGAAGGAGCAAAACGCAAATGAGACAATTGGAGAAATCTGGAAACAGATTGCATATGATGGTATTAAAATCACCACATTATTAATTTATTTAGGTGTGATAGTGGCATTGCAGTTATGTTTCAGAACTGACTATTATTGAGAGATGCATACAGGATATTTACAAATAAAATGATATGGTATCCGGATTTGCTTCAAAATAATCGGGGTGGCAGCTGGGTGTGGGGGAAGAGTGAGTGGGGGCATAGGTGAACCAGACTGGCCATGAGTTGATGACTGCAGAGGCTCAGTGAGGAGGGTGTGGGCTCAGTGCCTGCTCTGCTCTATCTCTTTGTAGCTCCACACTGCAGGGGCTAAAGGAGGGACTTCTGGAGCAAGACTTCCAGAGTTCAAATCCCAGCTCCATCACTTACTCCTTGTGTGACCTTGGACATGTTTCTTAACCTCTCTGTCCCTCATTTCCTCTTTTATAAAATGAGGATAATATTAATTTGTTTCTCATGGAGTTATATAAAGATTAATGAGGTGAAATATATATATAAATAACATATTTATATTTATGCATATAAATAAATAAGTGTGCGTGTGTGTGTGTATAGCATTTAATGGTGCCTGTGAGAGTAAAGCAGGCTAGTTATAATTACAGTTGACCCTTGAACATCATGGGTTTGAACTGTGTGGGTCCCTTACAGGCAGATTTTTTTGCTCAGTAAAAGTTATGCGAGTGTGCCTGTCTCCCCTGCCTCCCCTTCCACCTCCTCCACCTCTTCCTCCTCTGCCACCCCTGAGACAGCAAGACCAACCCCTCCTCTTCCTCTTCTTCCTCAGCCTACTCAACGTGAAGACGATGATGGCAAAGACCTTTATGATGATCCATTTCCTCTTAATGAACAGTAAGCATGCTTTCTCTTCCTCATGATTTTCTTGATAACATTTTCTTTTCTCTAGCTCACTTAATTGTATAACAATATAATATAACATATAGAATATGTGTTAATCTACTGTTTACGCTATCTGTAGGTCAAAAGCAGGCTATTAATAACTGAGTTTGGGGGAGTCCAAGGTTATACATGGGTTTTCAACTGCGGGAGTAGAGGGGTCAGTGCCCCCAAGGGTCGACTCTGCTATTATTCTTTCTACTCTTGAGGTATTCAGTGCTGGGGGGCCTCTTTCCCTTCATTCATAAATGACACTATCTGTAATAGAACTTTCTATTTTATGGAGTGATTATGAAAATAAAATGAGGGAATAGATAAGAAAGTGGTCGAAAGAAATTAAAAGTGTTCACAAGCATATGGCATTTTCCTCTTCACTGTATCTATAAGAAGTGGCAGATATGAGTAATGATCTGGCATTCCCACGGCATTTATCCTTACCTGGAATTAATGTACACTGGGGAAAGCAGCCTTGTACAGATTTAAATCACATCCAAACTTCGACTACTTTAAGTGGTTTTTCTACTCAGCTCTATACATCTTGAATATGGTGGCCTGTGCAGAACCACAATTTCATTTAAAAACAGAAACAGTAGGACACAGTATCTATTTTCAGAAAGATGAAGACAAAGTCTTACCCTTCAGCAAACTAAATGTCAAGTGGCACAGAATTATATTTAAGCACCATTCTAAATGCAAGATTTGTGTCTAATCTTTTCTCTCTTTGGGATGTACAATTTTATTCAAAAGCTTCAAACCAGTGAAAACCAGATACTGAATAACTTCTAAATGAGCTACATGTCCTAGGGGAAACGGGGAACAACAGTCAGATTCTATTAAAATGTTCCCTTCCTTTCTAAAAGCTGTTTATGCAACCACATGCAAAACAAAAATTTCAATGGCATCATCTAAAAATAAGTTTCAAGCATGATGTTGGATTCCATTTTACAAAAGAAAGTTAAATCAACCATAACTGCTACTTTATCTTACAAATTCATTTTCCTAGACTTTTGCTAAATATTTTAAATATAGCTGACAGCGTGCTTCAAGAAGAGAAACAAATTATACATATAACAAGATGTCAAAAAGGAATAAAAGCATCTTGAAAACAAAATCCAAACAGCAGAGACAGCCCTAAACCTCTCAAAATAGCTTTAAGAAACTTGGTAGAAACCCTAATTCATCAGATGTTTTAAAGAATAGACTAGTTTATCTTGGAAAAATCTAGACCAAAAACTAAATATGCAATGAAAACCAAAATTGTAACGAGGGCTTCTTCTTCCTCTGGATTGGCAATGACTGTGCTGGGTTTGAGGCACCCTACACCCTTGTTCTTTACTGTGAACTCTGGAGCAAGCTACCAGGAAGTTCAACCTGTTGTAACTGGCAGTTTTTCAAGAGGTTTCTATTCTGTTCAAAGTCAACAAGATGCCCTTTTGTTCACGATTTTTTTTCAGGCAGGACTTTCTTTTAAAAAAAGTGAAATTTCTTTCTTGCCGGTGTTTTTCCAGAGAAAATGCAACGTTCTCTCGTAAATGAACCCCACTGAGACCCTTACCTCATGCTTGTCAGGAGCGATGAAGTTCAGTTGGCAGTTTGAGTCGTACAAGATGGAGAAAGCAAGTTCAAGCACCTCCTACAAGAGATCAGAGAAAATACCACATCTGATTTGCAGTTACAAGTGGCTGCAGACGGCACGTGGGGCGGAGCCCACAGCCTGTCCTGACAAGGAGTGGTGAGAGGCTGCTGGGAGGAAGGGGGCATGCTTTGCAAGGGCCCAGCATGACTCCTTCTCTCCATTCAGGGAAGTCTGCATGACCATCTCATTTAATTCTCACGACAGCACATGTAGCAACTGTTATCACTGCCCTTCACGGGGCAGGGCTTGGAGAGGTTAAATGAGTGTCCAAGGCCACAGCCCCTCTGTCTCCTCTGTCTTCAGCATCTCCCTTCCAGGGAGACCACGGAAAACAGTAATCTCTCTCCTAATCAGCAGCATTGAATGCTGCTCTAATTTCTATCACCCCAAAACAGAGGCATGAACTCCCAAGAGGTGGAAGCTGCATTGGAGGTGAGGAGGCTTCTGGGTGAACCCAGTGTCTTTATATCTGTGCTTTGATTTTTCAGCTACTGTGGAGCAAAGGCAACACAAAGCCTAGGGTTTATTCCACAGAGGCTGCAGGGTACAAAGGAGAACGATGGTTTCAAGAGACAGAATAGCTGAACTCACACACTGCTGAGCACCTACTGAGTCAGACTGAGCCAGGCCCAAAGGACCCAGGAGTTAAGTGACAGTCACTTCGTTGCAGCTGAATGACCTTGCCAAGGCACTCAGTGCCATGTCTAATATGTACATTTAAACGCTTCTCCAGCTGTAAGTGCTGTACTGGTGTCGGGTATGGTGATCATTCTGGTCTGAGCTGTCAGTGGAGGATGAGTGGTCAGCACATCTCAACTCCCTGATGGCTCCTAGTCTGCAGGGGAAGGGCCAAGCGTCTCCACTCCAGTGCTCTGCGCTGTTATCACATATGTCACAGCATGTCTTCCTTCGCTGTGCCTTTATTAGGCACCATTGATGACCCCCGTCTCCCCTGCTGCGATCTGGGAGCTGCACTGCTCAGTGATTGCCCATGAGGCGTTCCTTCTTGGGAGCCAGATCTCTCCGCTTCATTCCCCACCATAATATCTGTCAGAGGATGTGTCTGTGGCCAGTGACTCACAGCAAGAATGCCCCAGAAAGAAGAGGGACGGCAAAAAGATGAGGCCAATGCCTCTAGATATCAGAGCTTCAGATGGATTAAAGAATTCTTCCATAGTGAACTCTGCAGACCCGTGTTCTAACAGCTGGATGCCTCTCCCGGTAGAGACCCTCATCCAGCTCTGTCTGGCTCTCGAGTCTGTCTGTGTCTGCCCCACCTCCAGCTTCCCTCGCTAAGGGGTGCAGCTCCTGTTCTGAGCTACACCTACCAGTATCTCACATGCAAATGGATTCCTTGTCCTGCCAGAAATAGACTCAAGTGGAGGAAAGAATGCTGAGTCACAGAATGGGAGCGATTCTACAAAAATACTCTCCTCATTTTTTGCTCCTTTTTTTCCTTAGGCCTCCACTCAGGCCTGCCCAGTGCAGACAATAATGTAAAAAACAGAAGCTCGCCAAGACAATGATTTTCCATTAAGTATGGCATCTGTTTCCATAACCATATCTCTTGGGTCTTTTAGTTTATAATGGTCATGGTTTTACCAGTGTTATTGTAAATTTATATCATTTTTTTTTTAAATCACTAAGGCAATACATATGAAGAACCAGGGATGCTACTTCAGGGGTTATTCCTAAAAAACATTCAAAAGCAAGGAAAAGTTAAATATTATCTGTAAGGACATAATGAAAAACTAAATCTCTCCCTGCTTTGGGTATTAAAGATATTACAAATTGGCAACCAAGAGAAACATATCTGGCCAGCCATTCAGTAGGATAATTGTGAAGATCTGAGGTTTAAGTGAAGCAAAGTAGAAGAAATGAACACTACATACATACTGATCGTAGTTGCGAACAATGCCTACCTGTGGACAGAGCCTGGAAGCCAGTATGTGAAATGAAAATAATTATGTTAAGGTGCTGGAATCACAGGTCATTATTTCTTCTTAAAACATTATTTTTTTTCAATGAAATGTAATGCAGTCATCTCATAAATTCATAAAAATTGTTCTCAGTTTAGGAACATTGACAAAAATGATGACTTTCTTACTCATCTTAGAGCCATTCATTAGGAAAACTCTCTGACTTATATTTAAGAGATTGGAGAGAAAGGAGAGGACGGACTTTGCTTTTGAACAACTAGTGAGGATCTTCCACAGCATGAGGGGCCCTCTGGAGGTGAGCAGGAAGAGGTGAAATCCACCAAGGCCACTCTGGGCTGACTTTGGAGGACAACTGCCTCTTTGTTCAGGGACATCACATGACTGATCATCCCCTCGCTCATGACAGCCAGTGTGAACACCACCACGGCCCAGACACGTGTTCCTGACTAGGTGCTGAAGCCACTTGAGACCAGAGTGTCAGTGTGGTTACTGCTGCGACACTTTCTCTTTTGCACGGGGACAGAGAAAGAAGAAAAAGGAAGGGCGTGCGTGAGCCTTGGGCATTGCCCTTCTATGGCATATACCACTCAAGACGAGAACGGTAGGAACTGTCATGACCTAGATTTCTCGTAAACACAGGCAGGAAACAGGAAATTCGTGAGAATGTCAATTCCCACTTTAATTTCACCAAGGCTGCCTGGGAAGAGGTGGAAGGAATTAATTCTCTGAACCGCATGCCTGCGTTTAAGGGTGCTCTCACTTATAATGGGTTTTATTGACATCTCCGGCTTGCTGTCATTGAGTCACCGGTGAAGGTCAGCTCTTTATCACTTGCAGCAGGGAGGCTGCGGAGCCAGGAGCGATGGCACCTCTCTGGGTAACACTCCAGAAGCTGCCACCTGTCCAAACTGTCCATGAGGGAGAGAGGCACCAGGTGGTCGTGGAGGAGACTGTCACAGATCTGTGCCTCCCAGGAGCTTCTTGCCTCCACACACCGCAACACCCACTCAGACATCTAACGCTCTGGGGCTTTGCTGCTCACTACCGAAGGGCTTTCATTCCCTCTGGATTTAATTCAGGGAACTATTATATCCAGGAGCTGCTTATTGCCATCCTCTATTCCACTGATGCTTACGTGCCACCTTGCCACGTGGAAGAAGGCTCGGAGAGGCCGAGTTCTGGGGAACTGAACATCCCTCCATGTCCTGGGGTCTCTGACTGCCCTTCCCCCACTCCCACACAAGCCTTTGGCCCTGGGTCCGGTGACAAGGCACGCAGAGCCAGGAGATGCTCAGAGAAACAGTGCCTATGTTTAGGGACTGCCTTCATCTGCGGGTCAAATGAGGGACTGACTGAAGACAAGAGTAGAGTTTTAGGTAACGTATCTTCAGTGTACAGTGTTGGCTGCCAATCCTTACACTGTTGGGGAGTAAGTTACCACATCTGGCCATTTTGCTCAGCATTCACTTAACTATGCTGGTTCTCCGCCTATCCAGGTCACCTTTAGGGCAGAACATTTTGACGAAAGACGCAGGCTATAACTTGGCATGTGTGGCTGCTAAACGTGGTCCCAGAAATAGCAGATGTCATAGCCATAGTGCACTGCTGCTCATCTATATATCTATGAACATAAATCAGTATTTTGGAAGGCAAAACCACTCGTTCCTATAGCCCGTAACAGAGGAGATTGCCTTTCTCAGGCAGCTGTAACTTCCCGGCCCCAATCTATCTTAGCAGCATTATCAGCTAGTAATTCCGCAGCCCGTGTTCTTCTCCCTGTCTCCGTCTACCCTACACTCGGAATTCAACATCCCCAATCAGAGGATGCTTGTCACATGTGGAAAGGCCCTTGTGCTTTTTCACAGACTGTTTCCTCCTCCTGGGAAGTCTCCCCCTCACTTCCCCCACCGCCCCCGGCCCATTCCTTTTCAGAAGCTACGTCCGTCAGATGTCATCTTCTCTGTGAGCCTTTCTCAACTCTCCCAGGCTCCCTCTGTGTTTAATTTTTGGGGGGCACAGACACACTGATTTGTAATTCACACAAATCTTATCCACTGGACGCCCAGGGACAGGGGCCGGGTCATATTTATCTTTGGATGCCTCCCACCCGACACAGAGAAGATGTTCGGTACATTTGCTGAGTGAGTGGATGATGAATGAAGCAACCCTGATAAAGGGCTTTTGGGTTAAGACCCGGCCGGGTTTTCAAGCTGCTTGAGGACATCGGCTTCTAGGAGAATACACTTCTCACTTCAGGCTTACGCATCACATCGGAAAAACTGAAGCTTGAATCTGGCACATGGGAAGACGGAAGTTTCTCTGACACCAAATATACTCCCACCTGAAGTGGTGGGATCTCGTGAGATCTTCTTTCTGGTGACTACATGATGACTGTTTCACTAAAAGCCCCAAATCCAGTGAGACGAGTACCAAGAATGCCCGGCTTAAAACACACGGCCGCAAATCAGCTTATATTATAAATTATAGAGCTCGAATTTAGAATCCTGAATCCTTAAAAATCAAAGTCTTCCAACTGAATTTCCATCTATTCATAAGAATTCCTTTCAAGTCTCAGTCAGAAATTTTCTAACCTGTCTGTGAAGAACCCAGCACTTCTTGTCTCCACAGAGATCTGCCTGTTGCACGCACCTCTGTTAGACATGCTAGACTCTGAACTCCTGGAGGACAGGGCCACGTCCGCCCTGTTTGCATTCTATGCCTGGAGCTCACCCTGTCTCAGCCACTCCGCGCTGACTAAGCGAATGATGACTGTGTGGACAAATGCCTCTGCAGTAGACACCTCAAGGGAAAGGACCAGCTCCCTTCCTCTTATCATTCCTAGGGCCCTGAGCACTAGCAGCCACATTAGCAGATATTGAATGGGTGAGAGGACTGTCAGTTACTAATACTTTGCCATTAACAAAGCATCTCCTCTATGGAGGCTAATGTCTCAGTTTGCCTTGCTCAGCGATTACACTAACCAAGCGTCCTGTGGCACAAAATGTCAGAGGCTGCTCCCTACCAGCAACATGATTTGGTTCTTGCCCACCCACCATGCACTGACAGAACTCCTACAGATACACTTTGGTCAACTCTCCTTTTAGGCTGCAGGTCCCCCATTTGCTACCCAAAAGTTCTAGAGGTAGGGAGCAGGGGGCCTCTGGAGTACTGAGAAAAGAAGTGTGGGGTGGGGCTGTTGAGGAGGGAGAACTGTGGCTTTCCTGCCTGCCTTTGATGGTTTGTCTGATGACAGGTGTATAAACATTAATAATGTTACAATACAAGTAAATTTCACGTGTATGCAAATGAAAGAGTCAGGCTGGTGGAGATACCGCCACTATTACCCCTCAAGGAAGACTAGAAGAGCCCAGAGTGGCTACAATATCTGAGCCAGTGGATCCCAGGAAGTAGCCTTCATCTGTAGTCTTATTTCTGTTTACAGCAGTGTGCTCCATCCATCATCCGTCATCCACCCATCCACCATCCATCCACCCATCTTCCCATCCATCACCTATCCACCAACCACCCACCCATGCCTCCATTTGTCTATCATCTATCTATCCATCCATCATTCACCCATCCACTCATCCATCATCTATCCACCTATCCATTATCCATCCACCATCTATCCATCCATCATCCATCCACCCACCAACCCTCCATCCATCCATCATCCATCATCCATCCACCTATCCATCATACACCCATCTATCCATCCATCATCATCCATCCATCCCTCCATCCCATCATCCATCCATAACCCACTCATTCATCATCCATTCATCTCCACCCATCATGTATCCATCCATCCATCCATTATCCATCCATTATCCATGCATCCATCCATCCATCATCAATCCATCCAAGAGCCACCCACTCAAACATCCACTCTCCACCCACCCATCATCCATCCATCCATCATCATCATCCATCAATCCATCCTCATCCATCTATTCCTCCATCCATGCAACACCCATCCATTTAACGTTTTATGATTGTCATGACAGTAAGTAAACAAAAAAACGCTACAAACATCATTTACTCAGTTTGTTTTGTCTGAGTAGTTTGTTAGTCTTTTTTAAGAAAAGAGGAGTCTGATACAAGAATATCCACATGTATCATATGTTCAAGTGAGATCATCTCCAGACCTATTTTGATGACTTTTGTCTTCTCTCATTTTTTCTCAGTTAGTCAGGCTAGAAGTTTATCAATTTTATTAATCTTTTCAAGGAGCCAGTTTTTGTTAGTTTTGTTATTTTTCTCTACTGTTTTCAGTTTCATTGATTTCTACTCTAATTTTTATTATTCCTTTTCTTCTGCTTGCTTTAGGCTTAAATTACTCTTCTTTCTTAGTGTCCTAAGATGGAAACTTGATTGATTTTAGATCTTTTTTCTTTTCTAGTATAGTCATTCAATGCTATAAATTTCCCTCTAAGCACTGCCTTCACTGCATCCTACACATTTTTATAATTGAATTTTCATTTTATTTGGTTTAAAACATTTTGTAATTTTTCTTGAGACTTTTTCTTGGAACTGTAAGTTATTTAAAAGTATATTGTTTAATTTCCAAATAT
Organism: Lepilemur ruficaudatus; assembly: GCA_963574885.1. Lineage (NCBI taxonomy): Eukaryota > Metazoa > Chordata > Mammalia > Primates > Lepilemuridae > Lepilemur > Lepilemur ruficaudatus. The sequence continues at coordinate 203,272 of CAUYRT010090671.1, read as the reverse complement.
TTGAAATAGCTGAGATTTTCCAGCTATCTCTCTGCTATTGATTTCTAGTTTAATTCCATTGTGATCTGAGAACATAGTTTGTATGATTGCTCTTCTTTTAAATTTATTAAGATGTGATTTATGGTCCAAAATGTGGTCTATATCGGTGAATGTCTGCTGCGAGCTTGAGAAGAAAGTGTATTTTACTGTTGTCAGGTGGATTATTCTGTTAATGTCAATTAGATCAAGTTGATTAATGGTTTGGTTCAAGTCATCAATATTCTTTTTGATTTTCTGCCTGCCTGATCTATTGATTACTGACAGAGGGATGTTGAAGTCTCCAAAATAATAATGGATTTGTCTGTCTCTCCTTTTGGTTCTATCAGTTTCATAACTCATGTACTTTGATGCTTCTGTATTAAGTTCAGACATGCTTAAGATTGTCATGTCTTCTTGGACACCTGACTCTCCATGTTCCAGGGTGATGCTTTGACTGTAACTTCAGTTCTCTCTAATCGGTCCAAGAGAAGTTATTGATTTCCACTTTGCTCAGTGTCTACTTACTCTAAGGATGGGAGTGAGAACTCTCAAGCTTTTTACATGTTGGGGCTCCATATTTATTTTATGTGATTCTCTCTGTTGCTACTCAGCAAACTGGAGTCGTGGAAGGTTGCTTTGTTTCCAGGTACACTCCTCCTGGCCTTCTCTGGGTTACAGACTCCTGTTGCTGCCAATTTCCTCACATGGTTTTCTGCTCTGCTCTAAGTGTTACAGAAGCATGGGGACCTCCTCAGCTTGAGCTGAGCAGAGCCAGTGCTCTCAGATAGCAGAAGGAATACCTGGCATGCCAAGCATATGGTAATCCCTGCTGGTATTGAAGAAAGTCTGTCCCGCAAGAGGCAAACCATGATAACTGGAGACTTAGCTGCTACAGTTAAAGATGCTCCTTTGGAATCCGCTGAGCTGTAGAATGAGCCTCCCCACATCAAGGAGAAGAGAGAATTGGAAACCCCCATGCATGCTGTGTAACAAGACAACCCACAGACCCTGGCCTCTTAGACATGTCCTGACATCGTTATGCTTGCCAAGTAAATGCATTATACAATAGCGTTGTGACGGGCTCAACAAAAAAGGGGTTCCCATGGACTTGAGGTGAGTCATACTTACGTAACTTAAGAAGCAAAGACCTTGCAATCAGCCTCCGTGGCTGCATCCCCTGCCCCCTGCCTTCCTTAACAGAACTTTCATAGTACTTTTGTTTTCCCTTAACCATAGACAGGGCCATCCTGCAAAGACACAGACTCCTTTGTCTTGTAACATTTGAAATTATAGAGCAGGGACTATTTATTTTAATTCTGATTGATAAATAGGTTGTGTATCATTTTGGTGTCCCTCTTAAATACTGATGCTGGAAATAAAGAAGCAACCTATTAATCTATGTGACATTTTGGGTACCAAAATGTCTGGAGCACCCAGATAAATCTGGAGACTTTCATTCATGGATGGTATATATCACAAGATGTCAACAGGTATAACAAAGAATTGGCTTCCTGATGGCCCCTCCAAGGGCAAATACCTCCAGCAGGCAAAATAAATTCTTCTTTCTTTTCACATAATGCCCCTCCCATGCTCTCTATAATGGGATGGTTGATAAATTAGGAAGGAAGGTGCCAAGTGTTGCACTATAAAGTGGCACAGGCTGTTATACACCTCTGGGGAAATGCTTGCCTTTAAACTCGGTTTGGGATACTTCATGGCTGACTTTTCACGATGCTGAAGGATATTAGGCCTTTAAAGTTTGCTACGATTCTTTCAGTCAGCTGCTCTCTGTCTGTCCCAGGCTTCTTTGAGACCCCAGGGAAGATGTTAAGGAGGTGATCACAGCAGGAAAAAATGAATGAGATTGGGGTAGAAGTTGGAGAAGGGAGAAATGAACATAAATGGGAGTTTAGGAGAGGCCCAGAGCATGGATGGGATGAGTGGAGGAGGCTGGAGAGAGGACAGGGTGACAATAACCAGAGGGCAATTTCTAGGGTTGGAAGTAAGAAGTGAGAGAGTGAAAGAGATGGTGGGCATTAGAAAAGTGGTCAGGGAGAGAAAGAATAAGGGTAAGAGATGCAAAAGGAAACAGGAAAGGAACGCTGAGTAAGAGATGTGCAACCACACACACACACACACACACACACACACAGAGCTATACAGGAGGGCTGGGCCGACTGCAGTCACTGACTGCATTGGGCAAATAGAGCTATGTTTCAATAATTTGGAAATCATACCTTGTTTTGTTTAAGGGCACCTTTCTCTTTCATATGAGGGCAGTCCTTTCCCGTCACCACGGCTTTGATATCTGCCACTGGCACTGCAATTCATAAAAGAAAATGAAAGTAACTACACCACGTGAAAGCTTGGATGTCAATAAAGAAGCAGGACTAAGCACTGAGTCTGCTACCACAGTTGCGATTCCCAGAAACTACTGCAAAACGAGCAGAGTGGTGGAAAGAGGAAAAGAAATCAAGCAGCGTCCCAGGACTAGAATCTAAGGTACATTTTTATATTCTGGTAAAAAGGAACCCTGGGGAGAAAAAGCTTGCCTATAAACAGAGTTTGGTTCACCAAAACAAAGACCTAACAAAACATCCAACATAGCAGTGTTCGAACTGATGGCATTAGAAACAACAGTGCTTGTAATAGTAACGGTGGTACTAACACTGATATTGCAGAAAGCTTCTGTGCATCAGGAACAATGCCAAGAGCTTTACATACATCAGTATCTCTTGCTATGGCATCTGCATCTACACAGTTTCTGAGTTTTGGATAACGAGGGAAAGAAGCCCTATCTCAAAAAAATTATCTGACTCCAAACAGTTCTCAAATCTCACCTCCAAAATCTCTCTCTCTACTCTCTCATTAATTCTCACAACAATTCTGTGCGGCAGGTTTTATTATCCCTATTTTACAGACAACAAACTAAACTCAATTAAATAAAGGGAACATTCCTTTCTGATAGGGAACTCTGCAAATAATGCAGTTAGACAAAATGATGTTATCTCTTGTCTTACTCAGAAGTTGGAGGAAGATAAGAAAAGATACGGAAAGGCGTGTGCATTTAAAACTTTTAAAATATCAACTGAGAGACAGAAGACAGTAGGATGGTTTGGAACCTTAATTTAAAACAGTGTAAAGTCATCGGTCCCTCTTTAATCCCTAAGCTTTCAGTCCCACAAGGGGTTGTGATTCAAGGAGCTCACACTGACTGGCAGAGACTCCCAAAGGTGGGAATGTAGGATCTGTGGGAACTTGGTGTGCTCAATTTCTTAGACTCCCTTAATGATGACGATAATGAGATATTTCATAGTTAAAGATAAAATGATAGAATGTATAGAATATTAAAACAATAGAACAGGAAGGCCCCTTAAAAGCTAACATTTTCCAAGTACCTTAAAATAAATACAAACTTTGTCCAAATTTATTGATACCCCTAGAGCTTTCTCTTACCCTAAGAAGAGGGGGGTTGTGACAGGCCCTCCAGGAAGCTCTACAGGCTCCCCTGCCACCTGTCCTACTACATCTTGCAGCCTTGATTCTAGACTCTTTTTGTAGACATTTCTTGTGTTCATGAATGGCTGGCTCTCCTCTTCTTCTGGGCACATGGAAAACTCCACCTCCCAGTAACCTTTGCAGTTAAGTGAAGCCACATGACTAGTTTTGACCAATGAAATGTGAGAGGAAGTGCTTCTTTTCTAGATGGAGGCATCCTCCATTCTGTCTTCCCCAGCTGCAGACACTGAAGGAGCCACATGTTCCACCTAGATGGTGCAGCTGTGGGAAGGGAAAGCAGCCACTGGCCTGTGCTCCTGAGTGACTGTGTGGAGCAGTCCTTTGTCAGCCTATGTAAGTCATGTAATATGAGTGAGAAATAAACTTTCATTGTGGTAAACCACTGAGATTTGGGGGTTGTTTGTTCCTGCAGTGTGGAGCAATGCAGACTCCTGTGGCTGGTACAACCCCTTACCTCAGATGCCCTTTCTGCTTCTCTGCCTGGTCCCCTTTGCATTGGCATCTTCCTACAGGTGGTCCCTATGATTCCTGAACCTACCTTTGACCATGGACACTGACCTCAGTTTTCCTTCAATCCATTTTCATAAGCAAGGGTCGTTGGCCTTGTTGCCCTCAGTGGCCAATCTGGGAGATCTAATCACTACCCTAGGAGGGGACGTTTGCACACACTGGGAAGCTGGTTAACTTTTCAATGGAAAATCCATCATTGAAGTGAATGAGTGATACAGTTAGCAAATCCATTCAAGAAAAACCTCAAGCCTCAAATAGAGTTTGAGTCATAAGTACCTTGTAGAAAGTCTTTTGTCATAATATATAACATGGTCAGTGAACTAGAGAGAGTGTCCATAATCTACATACCCCTTTGGCTTTGAAAACTCATCATATGGAATGGGACAAGAGGAACACCAAAGTCTGCCTTGGGGAAGTCTTCAGAATCTCCAATGGAAAGCCTTCAGAAAGGGCACTTTCCCACTGGGTTTTGTGGCAGTACATATTTTGTGTTTTTCATATGCATTGTCTCCTGTCCCAGAGACAAGCTGCTGTATCACTCATAGGATGAAGACTAAAAGGAAAACACAAAATTCTAAAAATACAGTGTAGCTTTTAAAGGTTTCTTTTTGCATAGTTTGTCTCTAGCTGCACCAGAAGATTAGGCACGGAAAGGCTCAAATGCTGTCCTCTCTATTCTCAGGAGCAGAGTCAGAGGGGTCACACATATATCTCCTGAATCACACTCTAAGGAAGCAGCAGGGGCTTCTTGATGACTTAGAAGACAGACTAGCCTTTGGATAAGGCCTTTTTGTGTGGAGGAAGATAAAGAAGTGTGGTCCACAGATGTGAGAACCAGGAGGGTCCCCGGTGGAAACACCCACACTTATCCCCTGGGGCATGGCCTCATTTCTTTCAATGCTTTTTTCAGTTTGGACTGGATTGAGATAATCTTAATTCAACACTCCCATTTTATAGATGGGGAGACTGAGCCCTAAAGAGAGGAAATCAATTATGCAATGTCACACGGCTAGGGGGACAGAGCTGAGTTTAGTGCTCTTTCTTCTACTCTATGCACCCTTGCTAGGACATGATTTCTCTCTATCCTTGGAAGGTGTTGGTACCCCAAATCATTCTGAGCACAGCCCCAAATGTAGTTTAATTGTGATTTAAAACAAAAATGCCACTGAAAAAGTAAATTTGGCCACATTGATGAAAATAGTTTTGGTTTTCACCTTTGGGAGCCACATTGAGGCAGAAACAATCTCCAGGAAGTAGTTGGTAAGTCTTGAGCACTTGCTGTATGCACAATTCTATAGTAGAAGGTACTGTTGAGATATGAAGAAAGGACAGGCTGATCCCACGACAGGTGAGTGAAGAATCCGGTCTCTCTAACCTGGTGGGTCAGCCATGTAGCACAGAGTGGTGAGAAGGGCTCTGTCTTTGGAATCAGAGAGCTGGGGTCGTAATTCTAGATCGACCTACTGGATCTACCACTTTGGGCTTAAGTTCTCAGAGCCTCAGCTTCCACGTCTGCAGCATGAAACTGTAACATTATCTATCTCAAAGTATTCCTCTGAGAATTAACTCCTAACACCGGAGCCAAGCTCATTTTTGGCTTTTAATCTAGGCAGCATAGATAGAGTCATGGGTGACAATCCGGACCATGGAATTAGACGGCTGCATTCTGGTATTTGCTCTATTTACTAGCACTGTGACTTTGAGGAAGTTACTTAGTCATTCTGTACCTGAGTTTCCTTATCTGTAAAGTAAGCACAATAACATGTACCTCTTTGGGTTGCTGGGAGAGTGATTTACGCTAAGCTCTTAGCACTGTGCGTGGCATATAGTAAGCACTCCATAAATGTCATTTGCAATTATTCTTGTTACCAATAATCAAAGTTAATTCTCTCTGTAGATGGAAGGACCTGAATTATTCACTATCCTTCAGTGACCCAAATCGCCCACTGTGCCTTGCTGTGTGGCCACTGTCCTCCTGAGCTGTGCCAGGCTTAGTCTCCTCCCAGGAAGGGGTGGGCTTGCGAGTCCTTCCAGGCCCGCTGGTGCAGGGGTGAGGCCCGCAGCCCACGTTCTCTCAAAGAGAGGCAGTTGGGGGCCTGCCCGGGGCACTGCTGGGAAGCACCAGAGTCCAGTGCTTAGTGGGGGTGATGACAACCTGTGAACCTGGCAGGAGGGATGTGGGGTGAGAGGGGACGCAAGGGGATGCGGCCTTTCAAGGGCCATATTTCCTGACAGTAAAAGGGAAATGAGAAGAGAGATTTCCTAAACTTCTCGGGAAGAGAAGAGCTAAGGAGAGGCCCTCAGTGTTCACTCCAATGGCTGAATTACGATGATTTCCTTCCACTAGCTGATTTATCGATATCTCACTATTCAGCACTGAGTAACTGAAGGTGGAAGACAATCTCGCCCTTGGTCTCCAGAGAGGGCAACGGTACGCGGCAAGAGCAAGGGCACTTAGCATTAATTACAAAGAAGTCTCATTTTTCCAGTGGTATAAGGTCTCTGACTTTTAAAGGCTGCAAGAGGGTGGCTATTTGCTCCAGGCAGAACGTGGAATTGAAATTAAATGCAAACCAGGCGGCAGATCTGAAGCAGCAAACTTCAGTTTTCCAGGCCACAGCCTTCTGTGTCCAGCACAGTATAGCTTCATTTCACTTCATTGCATGATACACCCCCTCCTCTGGCACACATGTGCAGAAGGGTACAATCCCAACACACTCAGACACACACACACCCTCCCACAGGCACACATCTGCACAAGTACGCATTCTTGGCGCATCTTGCAATGGGTAAACTGTTACGGAGCATCTCTGTGGAACTTCACATTACTAGGTTTCAAAGGCCACAGAGGAAAGGGGTGGACAAGAGTTTTGGAGGCACTGTCTGAGAAGGGATTGACGCAACCCTCTTCCAGAAGCAGCATCCCTTGGTGGCCACTGCCAAAAGCTGCATGGAGATTTGCCACTCTGGCCTTACTCTCCTGCAACCACCCTGGCAAGCTGGCTCTCCCCTTGCATCAGCACTCCTGGTTCCTGGCTAGCCATTTTCACCTTGAGGTCTTGGAGGTGACTCCCTTCATAGGGTTGGGAGGGGGGCATCAGCTCGTGGGCAAGCCCAGGAACTGCCCCTACACAAGGATCCAGTGCTACCACGCTCATGAGCCTTCTATAGGAGCAGGGCTAGCAATTTCCTAGGCAACTGGCCAGCTAGCATAGGGGTGCTGTGCTCACGCCTGGCAATCCCACCCGCCAAATACCTATCTTTGGGTTGAGAAGTGGATTACATCTTTATAAACATGGGAATAAATAATAGCCCAGTGAGTGAGGTGCTGATTCACTGGGCCTCATGGGGAAGGAATGAGCCAAGCTATTGTTCATTCTGTCCTGACCACTTTCCCTCTCTTGGCCAGGTTGAGAATGGGCTGCAGCAGATCTCCTACAGAGCTGCTGGTTGCTGCAACGAACAATAACCGCTAATTCTTTTCATTTAACAGCTGCAGAGCAGTGACTCCACATCATTGGCCCTGGTCAGTTCCTAGTTCACAGGGGAGTTTTCACCAGTGAGTTTTCACTAGTTAATTGCAAATGCAGGAAAATGAGGACACTGGTGTGGGTTTTCATAGAGCTAATTTAATTCAGCAGAAGGGAGGTCCTTTATTCCAAGATTAGGTCCTTCTTAACATTTGTGTGTGTGTGTGTGTGTGTGTGTGTGTGTGTGTGATCAAGAGTTCTTTCTTTTATGAAACAACTGTGAAATTTTAGTTAGACTTTATTTTTTAACAGCCTTTTTTTTTCTTTTTGCAAAAATTAAAAGTTGGCAACATACAATCAATCACTTCCAAAAATACTTATTGGTGAAAGCCACATTTGGGGAAATCATTATGTGGAGTATGCAATAATATCTAGCTTAGCTGCTCTCAAACTGGCATACACATCAGAATTGCCGGGAGGGTCTGTGAAAACACGGGCTGCCGGTCACCACCCCCCAGTTTCTGGTTCAGCAGGGCTTGGAGCAGGGCCTGAGAATCTGCATTTCTAATAAGTTCCCAGGTGATACTGCAGCTGATGGTCTGGGGTCTGCACTTAGAGAACCACTGGACTAGCCTGTCCATGCTGGGGTGGGGAGGCTTTCTGAACTCTGGAGGGAGGGTCTTCATCTATAGGCAGAGGCCCACGGGCCCCCAGGGCAGGGATACGCAGAACTGTCCCAGCCTCTCTGCAGCAGTGGATTGCAGATTTCTTTCTCTTCCAGTTAGGGAGCCAATAATGTGGGCTGGGGAGGCAGTTCTCCTAGGAAAGGAGACGAGATTGCTTTCTGAACTAAATGACACTACAAAGACCAGATTGTCCCATTTTTAAGCAGGAGGAAGAGAGAATGTTCCAGGCTGTCTGCCTGAGATGTCAGCACAGAATCTGAATGTGTCAGGAAATTTCCCACTCACGGTTTATTTTGATGGCTGTGAGCAGTAAGGAAGGCAGTCCAGGTTTGACTTCCATGGGCCTGGGGTGACAGGAGGGGAGGCGTGAGACTCAGGCTAAGGACTCCATCTGGGACACACTTAACAGGGTCAGGGTGACTTTTAAAAGTTATTTTAAAGTGTTCTGAATATTTTCTCCCTCTGATTTCTCTACCTGGGTTATCTTCTGGCTCTATGTTCACTTATCGCATTTCTCTTCCAAATTAATTGTGTATTTCAATGTTTCAGTGCTTCTATGATACTTCAATGTGTACACTTAACACTGTCAAAAAACCTGGTACCTGGTTTCGTGTTGGACTAAAAGAATCCTGCACATTACTGCCACCTCAAAAGCGTGCATGCTAAAACAGACAACATACAGAAGAAGCAAATAAATTTACATAATATACATTTGGAGTAATATTTAGCAAAGAGTAGAGTGCAATTGATCATAAATTTTTAAAGTGTCTGAGTTACCTCTCTGAAGTCAGCTGGAAAGCTAGACATTTCCGCCATTAACTCTGTATTAGCATTATGGGATATGCTGAACTGTATGAATCAATGTGGTAGGGTCAAGCATGTGAGTTCTGTGAAATTACTTTGGGTCATCAGAAAAAGACGACTGACAGAAACAGGCTTATGTTGTTTTTTTTTCCTTGAAAAAGCCCCTGGATAAGTAACGTACAAAGTGGATGTTTGAGCCTCAACTTTGTGTCTTTCAGGAAAGACATCTAAGCATCCCTTTCACGTTTGTCTCTGTTCAGTCCCAAACCCCACATCCATCAAGTTCTTGTATCTGATGAAAATAACAAACAACCACCCTTCAGGCCTCCTATCCAGAAGCGCCACTTACGTTTGTCCTGCAAGGAATCGTGGGGCACTTCTCCCTGAGGACTTTCTTCCAAGTCTCCGTAGTGCAGGACCTTGTGATTTGGCGAGAGCCGACAGTACCAAAACTTGTCTGAGGGGAAAAAAAAAACAAGTTTACAAGGTAAGTGATTCCGGTTTCCAAAAATATCAGCATGGTTATTTCCTAACACTCTTGCCTGGAGGAACAAGCAACTCATTTTATAATATTTCAAGCCTTGAGGAAGAATGAATTCTAGGACCCTGGGCAATAAGCCCCTTTTTGATTTTGATATTTAGGTATCACCTGTCCTGCCTGGTATACATTTGGTAATCATCAGGAAATTCATCAAATCCTTTAAGCTCGGTGGCAATAGATCTTATGGGGTGGTGGTTTTCAGAGGGTATCGGATTAGTGTCTATAACCAGCATGAGAACTATTCTTTATTCACTCAAGCCCGACAAAAGAGGGAGGGAGATGTAGAAAAAAACAACATTCTTGGATTTTTGGCTTCCACTTTCCTCTCTGAGATTCCAGACTGCAAGAAAGTTATGTACAAGGCCGTATTTCAGTTGGCACCACAAACCCCTATCTCTGAAGCTAACACACAAATTAATGAATGAATGGTCAGGACACTAGTGATACGCAAAGCGGGGCATTCATGAGGAAATCATCTAAACAATGCAGGGATTTATCCAAAGTCTAAGGATATTCACAATCATTCTCCTCTCCAATTCCTAGAATTTAGTTCTCTGAACAGGTATGATTAGGGCCTTAGTATCATTCTTATAAATAACTCCCTCAACTTTACCTCCTCAGGCTCCCAAATCTAATAAGAAATTTTGAATAAGTCTATGAGGCAGGGAGAAAGAGGCAAAGAGAACTGTTTATGGATAAGAAACTAGAATCGTGATAGCAATGTCCGTGCAGCTCTCATGGCTCTGCTTAGATGCTGCCCCCTCCAGGAAGCCCTCTTTGATCACCACAGCTGAAGGGCCTCTCCCTGTCCTCTGAGCTGCTCCACCATGTTCTTTGCACCACTAAGATGGCTTGGACTGACGTGACTGGTGCCCACATGTTTACCACCTTAGTATTCCCCATTACAGACCCTAGGTAAGCAGCTTGCCCCAGAGGGTGTGTCGTGAACACTTACTATTGACAGAAGAAGAGGGCTCCAGCCCTGACAGTGTGGAAAAGGCAGGGTCTCTCTGATGACAGCTACTGTTTTCATAATTGCGATGTTTCAATCCCTTGGCACAGTGCCTGACACATACAAGTTGCACACTCGGTGCTGGCCAAGTTGACAAATGAAGACCCAAGGGGACTTGGTCAAAATGCCTAAAGCACAAAGCATCTAACACCTATAGTCCTTTTTTTCCTTACCGTAATGCAGTTGGTACCCTCTGTGACCTTGGCCAAGTCACCTCATTACTATGCCTGAAACACAAATTGTTTTGAAACCAGTCTGACCAAAAAGCTCTCCACTACATTTTAAGAAAAGTGCTTTTCTCTCTAAAATTTCTTTCACTGCAAAATCACACTTTAACTATATGATTCTTTCGTTAGAAAAAGAGTTTTAAGAATGAAAGTAAAAGCCACACAATGAACAAAGAAAAGGCCCAACTTGATCCACAAAAGACACGTGTCTCTGATTTCCTGTCTTCCTCATTGCTAGATAGGGTTTGAGAGTTCTTGCGTGTAGTCAGAACATGGCAATCCATGTATTTAAAGGCATCTAAACATCAGCGGAAAAATTTGAGAGGAGGAAAAAAAGAGTAATTGAATAGCTATGAAAACATCCTGAACGGCTGAATTTTCAAAATTATGTTATATATACACATCAAATGTGGATGCTTTTTCTGGGAGAGAATTTCAAAGGGAGAAAACACAGTTAATCCCTGAGTAATTCACAGCCATTTTAATTAGGCAAATGTGTGATTATCGGTTTTCCATGAGGAGAACACATTTGGGAATTTGACTTGTAGCTCACGATAGGAATTGTGATTCCAGAGGAGGAGGCCATGCTTTTTGAGCACTGACAGTGCTCTTGGGGCCTGGCATGCCAGGTATGGGGGCTCCTTCTCCCGACAAGGTCCTGTCTCGACTGCAAGGCTGTGATGACCATCAGACCAGCTGGAGAAATCTGCTCTAATGCTTCCCTTCCCGTTGCTTCTGAGGTGAGATTTCTGGCTAAGTGAGTGGCTGAAGGGTAACCGAGGCTGGGAAGGAAGTCACTGAGATGTAGCACAGAGATGTGCCGGGCTTATTCGGAGTAAGATCTTAGCCTGCACTTCATAGGAATCCTTTGCTTCTCAAGCTGGGGTAAGCTCCAGGGTTTCGCGGTGGTACTTGAAGCCAAAGAATCATTATGGTACAATCAAAGGAGATCAATTATACGCAACAGATTTTCAGGGGAAAGATTAAGAAATTTAATTGGTATACAGTAGAATACAAACAGATTTATCGTGGAGTCATAAGTTGCACAACTTAATATTCATATGTAGATCTATTGATTTGTAAGACTTCAAAAAATCTTGCTGCTATACTTTCAGGATAAATTTGTTTATCCAACGAATATTTGCAGAGCATCTGCGACGCACACAGCACTTTACCAAGTGTAGCAAAAAATCATTAGCATGGAAAGCTGACACGAGGGACAGAGCCAAGGCGCTCAAGGACAAGGAGTTCCCTCAGCTAAGAGAAAGATGTTGTTCCGGGGCTGGGAAGCAGGGACAGGGACAAACCGGCAGCTCTGGCTATACTGTAGGGAAAAATAAGAAGAGGGAAGGTCTCTTGAGCAACATATTCTTACACTCATCAACTAATAGAGAACTGTGGCTATTTATCAGGGTTCCAGGGCGAAACAACCACCTTCCTTGCAAAGTTGCCATCGATGTTCGTTTACAAGAAACCCAAAAGGCTACCTGGAGCTCTGCCATAGCAATACCTGGTGTGAAGCTGCTGGAATTTCCTCCGTTCAGAACCTTCAATTCCTTTGACTTATATGACGCCACCCTACCCTGGTTTTCCTCCAGCCTCTGGCTAATTCTTCTCTTACCCTATACAAGTTCTTCTTCCTCTGTCTACAACTAACATGGTGAAGAGCAGAACGATCCGCACACAATACTGCGAACAGGGACTGAAAAGGCTGAGAAACTTGTCTTGATTCCTAACTAAATAGGAGGGATACTCAGCCTGGATCTTTCTCAGGGTAAAAACTGAGAAAGTCCTCCCTAGCTTTGGAAGGCGTAGAGGTTGCCTCCGTCTTGAAGGGAGAGCTGCCATACTGGAGGGCGGAGCTGCCAGCTCCACCCAGCACAGCACACAGACACGGTTGTTGGGTGAGACAGTTTCACTGTCAGCCACCAGCAGTAGTTTGACTTGCAGTTTCTTTTATGGTAAGAAAAATGTGTATTTTCCTTTCAAAACCCAGCATGATGTTACTAGTTCTTCAATCCCTCTGGGCAATGAAAGAGTGAATTGCGTCACTAAAAGCAATTAGCAGGAAGCAGTGAGAACATTAAAAAAGATTGTTTACTAGCATTTAGGAGAAAATAAGAGCTAATATGGAAGTCCTCCAGTCAATTACAAATGAGAGTATGTTAATAGCCATCTCTTCACCCCCAAACTCAAAAAAATTTGGCGATCCTTCCTTCCTTCCTTCCTTCCTTCCTTCCTTCCTTCCTTCCTTCCTTCCTTCCTTCCTTCCTTCCTTCTTCCTTCCCTCCCTGCCTCCCCTCTCCCTCCCTCCCTGTGTGTGTGTGTGAAGGATCAGAGGAAAAGGCTGGTTTCAGAGCTCAGCAGCCTGGTAAGAAGGGTTGATTAAAGCTATTTCCAATGTCACATAGACTATTATGGAGTTAACAACCACTGACAACTGTAATTTTTGCAGTGCTCTATCCAACAGAACTTCCCACAATGATGGAAATTCTTTATATCTGCTTTACCCAATAGTAAGAAAACAAATTTTAAATTTTCTTTCATTTTAATTAATCTAAATAGCCACAGCTAGCTATATTGGACAGTGCAGCTCACTGTCTGTCTTTATCATCCAGGCTGAAGACAAGTTTGGGGCTGGCCACCAGGTCTTTGGGGGAGACCAGCAAGCTGAATAATCGCTACCGTTGGTGAGTGTGAAATGCTGGTCAGTTCAGCGAGGCACAGGGCACAGCAGGAGCCAAGTCCCGATCGACTCTGCTGTGGAAGGAGGGGACACTTTTGTTTTGGGTGCAGACCCCACGGTTGGCAGCTGGCTGCTGACCCAGAGGGCCCTGAGAGCCCTGTGTTAGGGAGGCAGGGCAGTCTTTTCTGAAGGACATTTTTAGAGCACTTTCATTACAATTTTGGATTTTTCCTAGGGTAACCTAAAATGGGCCAAGTGTGTTCAGGAGAAGGTCCACTTCCTGCCTAAGGTCAAAACTTTCCAAGTCACAAAACAAGGGACCCAGAAACGTGTTTAAAGGGAAATGTCATCTTCCAGGTGATAAGTTCTAAGATTTCTTTTTTTTGTACAGTAAAGGGAAATGATGACTACAGATACAGATGAAGGTCATTCTGCCTTTCAAATCCTCCTTGTTTGACTGGGCTTTCTTCAAAACCAGAGACTCGTGTTTTGACAGAATTCTGCCTCCCCGGGCACAGCTGTTCCACAGCACGTGATTCCAGAATGTTACGGGTGTACAGACATGTAGGTTACATATATCTATACTTTTAAACATGATTTGGCCTAACAGATGCCTTAGAGTCACACATCTGGCCCTGATGCTTATTAGCTGTGAGGCCTGGGCCTAATTATAAAACCCTTAGGAATGTTTGTTCTTCATGTAGGTAATGGTCTTTCATAACTGTCTGCGTAGAACATATATAAGGCTTGCATTCTGCGTCTTCCCCAGACCTGCTTCTCAGTAACATTCGTGTCTTCCTGCTCTTGCAGACAAGAAGAACCTCTCTCATGCACACTACTGGTCCCTCCACCTTTTGGTTGGGGACAATGATTATCTGTTATTCTGTTCTATTGGAAATTGTCTTTTGCCTGAAAAAAATGGCTTTTCTTCATTTGAAAATATGTATTTATTTGTCTGTATCTCTTTTTGTCAGAATGAGTGATGATTAGGTTTAATAAAATACTAAAAGAAAATTTCAGTCAAGGACAGAGGAAGGTACAACCTGCCTTCCCCAAAAGGGTTACGTGGTTCCTGTGCCTGAACCGTTTTGTCTGTGGCTCCAGGTGATCTGACTGGGCCACAAGAGCAATGTGAGTGAGGCGCACAGGCCTCGCTGGCCGAAGTGGGAAGTGCACGTTTTCCCAGACTTGAGTTCCAAGCACTTAGAGAGGCCATGCTGGTCAGTGAAAGGACAATGTTCTCAATGAGAAATCTCATGCCATCATTTCTTTTTTTGTTGTTGTTAGAAATATTTTAGTATTTTATTTAAAATTTTATCTTTAATTTTTTTTTTTTTATTTCAGGAAATCACTTCTTGATATGACTCTCCAGTGTTTAGCCCTGGGCTCTTATCAAGACCATTCAATGTAAGTGATTCTGAAAGACCTTAATCTCTGAAATAGGAGGAAAGTAGGGGGAAGTTCTTGAGTCTACAGATTCTTACGAAGCAAACAGTGTCCCCAACACAGGCAACTTCCGGGATTTCATCTTAACTCCCCCCTGTAGGAGTCCAGGGGAACACAGGAGCAAGACAGTTTCTGTTGTGAAGGATCCCACAACCAGAGCCTTCTACTCCATGGCAGGACAGAGGAGTGAAGCAGGCACGTGACCTCCAGTGCCACTCTACCTCCTGTGCTCAAAAATCTATATTTGGAGGAACCAAGAGCTAAAATTAATAACCAATATCATTAATGAATGTTTGGTAATCTGCCAAACACCATGCTAATTGCTATGGATGTATAATAATTTTATTTAACCTGTACAGCTCCTTGACACGGGAACTAACATCACCCGCGTTCGACAGAAGAAGAAAAGAGAAGCACAGAGACACTGAGCAGGGTGCCCATGGTACTTCCACATTAACCCTTACCTGTACCTGTAGCTAGTGAGTGCAGGGCAGGGACCTGAACCCAGCTTACTGTATTGTACCAGATTTGCTGCCTCCCAGTTCTAATGTGGTCAGAACCCCTAGAAACCCAGATTTATACATGTCTGCATCACACCATCCAAGTGGCAGAGTTGCACAAGGGACAGGCAGAACGATGGCCAGGTATCAACTAGGTGGCCTTCTGGATAAACGAGGCCCAGTCAAGGCCTCTGCATTTGTTCCTCCACTTTCCAGGTATGTGAGACTGGAAGCCCTTTCGTATTTGCCCTTGTAAAGTTAATTCCTTAAATCTACTCATCTTTGTCCTATTCACTGTTGGACAGGTTTAAAGGGAGTGTGGCCGTGGCTCCTGCACGGGGGCACCTGCTCTTTAACCTGTGATGCCACCTGGCAGGCAGGTGCCCATCCCGGTCTGTGGTTTCAGGTGGAAGCTCATCTTTCTCCAACAGATTAAAGATGGCACGTTCTCATTAATCTGCGTAAATGTAAATGGCATGTTTTGATGGGGTGATAGGAAATCAATTTCAGCACAGTCTGCTTTGAATCCCTATTTTTAAGCACAGAGCCAGTCACCAGATTTCAATTCCATTTACCAAATACCAAAAAGCCTCTTTCTGCACTCCGAAGGATGATTTTGTATTAAACACAGATGGTCATGCTCCCTAGGGAGCTGAACTAATAAATTTATAATCTGGATGCTAATTTTTTTTGTTCATAAGGTAATTCATTTTTAGAAAACTGGAAAAATTTACAGATAAGGAACTAACATTTTTTAAAACAGAACACCCCTGTAATTATTACATTACATCTAGAAACAGGGTTATTCTGTAGAACCTACTCATTTCAACCTAGAATGGGAAGTTTCATGGTGAAGTAGTCTAGAAGGTTAAATTTGGTTCTAAGAATTTAGGTTCCAAAGCATTCTAGGTGGGCATCAGTGGAGGCATTTGGTGGTATGTGTCTATTTGTCATTCCCCATCCCCAAACTCCTGTGCCCTTTGCCCAATGTCAAGTAAATGTAGATGTTATAAATCCTCTTGATGGGGGCCATATATACTGAATATTGATTTTTTCTAAAGGCAGTGAAGAGATCAGGGCACACAACTGACTCTGGCTAAACGGCACCACCACTAGCAGCCTTGTGGCACTAAACGGCAAAGAATGGCTATTCAGGAGCATGGGTCTTCTAGTAATTCTGGACTTTGATTCTTTCTGGGTATGCATGGTGACCAGAACTTACCTGGACTGCTCTTCCTGTCCCAAATACAACACTGCGTGGCCCACCCTTAAACCAACACCGCACCCCTGTGGTTCTCCAGGGAGCAGGCCACTGGTCACCCTACCTAAATCTGGAGTGTCTCAGAAGCAATGCCTACCTTGCCTCCGCCGGGCATTGAGTTTCCTAAAGCAGGTCCCTTCCACAAGGCGGTTCAGGCGTTGTTGTTTGATCAGCTCTAAGATTTCTGGCTGAATCTTCTCCTTTAGTTCCCTGTGAGAGGAGAAACACATATTCCGCAGCATGCCTCAAGGAACAGTGCTTGGTTAGTGCACATCATGGGCAGATGGGCAGGGGAGTGTGAGCTGCATGTTTTCCTGAACCTCCCAGTATCTCCCAAGTCGGTGCTTTAGAGAATCGTTTATAAATTGTCAGTGGCTAGGGTTATCTGTTAGAATAACACTATAGATTCTCTGACATTTACAAAATATCCACAAAAGCACCAGCCAGTAATGTTTTTCCAGAATAAAGTGTCCTGAGAAATATCTTCTTTTGTTTTATGGAGACACAGATATAAACTTATGCAAAAATCCATTCAGCTCTGCCAAGACAATAAATCCTTGGTCAAATTTTTTTTTTTTTTTTTTTTTTTTTTTTGCAGCAGGTAAACTCCCAGACTACATTTGTGATCTGATCAAACAGTAATATTGGGCTACCATGTGGTTACACTATCCCACAGCAAACACTGTATCATGAGCAAACCACAGGACAACCTTTTGCTTTCAATTCCATCACTCACAAATGGGAACAACAACACTGCCCCAGATTCCAGCCCACACAGATTGAGATAATGATGGGATAAATTAAAGACTATTTGCATCCTGTCTCAGGCTAGTATGATGTAATTTAGTTTGGGATGCACTAAAGATAGAGTGAAATGGTTACCAAATCTTTTTTTTCTTTTTTTTTTTAGAGCAGAGATTTTCATCCTAGGAATTTTATGTAGCATCCTAGCATTTCAGTCTTGCCAGAGATGTTCTAGCTGAAGCTGGACAGGGAGACCCACAGCTGACGCCTCAGAGCAGTGCTGCAAGTATCGACTAGGACACAGATCTAGAAGTCAGAAGACTATTGTTTCGGTGTAGGCTCTGCCTGTGACTAGCATTTCACATATTTTATCTGTCTCAGTTTCCTCAGCTATAAAATGGAGATAAGAATCTTTCCTGGAAACTGCCATAACTCCCAAAGGAGACAGTGTGAGTACGAGTCTATTAAGCATTGAGCGGAAATGTAAGGCGTTACTGAATTTGCTTTGGTGATAGTCTCTCCTTTCCTCAGGCCAAACAATCCATATGCCCAAATCACACTGCAGTCAAGGCTCACATATCCATCAGCTTCTGCCTTAACTCTGGACTTGCCCCGACCCCGGGATGCAGGCAACCTGTTCTCACGTGATGCTCCCTTCCTAGGTGGGAAAGGCACTCACGCTTAGCATGCGCCGGCTATGAGCCAGGTGGAGCACTGTGCAATTTTAGCTTAATTAACCTCTTTTCTCCACCTCCCACCCACAAAAACCACTTTTGGGGACAGGTATTAATATCATCATTCCCATCTTACAGATGGGGAAACAGTTCACGGAGGTTAAGTGTAGAACATGGGCACAGACTCAGTTCTTCCTTGTGTAAATTGTTTCTATTTATGCATGAGAAAAAAAAGGAAAAATGGTTACATAAAAGGATCTGGCCATCTACCAGAGCATTCTAGTTATTCTAGTACTCCATTAATACATTTTTGGAGGCTTAAATGGCATCAAACATCTTGTCATTTGATACCGTTCCAACTGAACATCTATAAAGTATAAAATGGAAATTCAGCCTTCATAATGCAGCTTGGAATATTTGTAAAGCCTTCCCTGTGCAGGTCGCTTAGGGTCTCATCTCAGGCTTTCAGATCACTAAAACTATTATCAGTGCTCGGCTCTTGTAAAATGGACTCAGTAAATTGCAGCTCTGAAGAACCCTGCACCGAATGGAGAAGGAGGTGGGGAACCGCGAGGGCAGTCGCCCATGGCAATAAGTCACTGTCCTGACTTCCAAGTCTGGGCGACTGGGCAGAGAGGAAGGACGCCATCAGAAGACAGAGAAAACACGGGAAAAGGGTTTTGGAATTCTGTTAGTTCTTAGGTCATAGATATATCTTTAAATAATAGGTTGGCTAGGGTGAGGTTGAGTTATTAAAATGGAGAGGAGGATGCAGAGATGAGGACCAAAAGGAGGAAATAACACAAAGAACTTCGGAGTAATCCTAACTGATGTTTTATGACTTTTTAGTGTAAGACCCAGACGTGCTCGTCATGACACACTTCATCACGGAACCATCTTCTGGGACACACTATCAGAATAAGTAAACCTGCCTCCGTAAGAGTTACCCTTGTTTTGTTAAGAACCCCAAAGGATTCCAACACGTGATCAGGCAACGAGGGGAACAGGACAGCTTTTTGTCTTCCTAAGCAATTTCTTCTTCTTTCCTTGAAAATGAGCTCAGTAGCTATAAAATTCACACATATTGGGAAAACATAAGAAATCCCTACACTATGCTTCCGTGGCTGAGCTCTGACCTCTGGGGTAAGTCAGGTAATAACACCATGGGGTATAACTAGGTTTTGAAATTCTCAGCTTGGGGTCAGTGAGGCCGGGGTCATGGGTTCACTGGCTTTGCTTTGACAAATATCCTTCTAATTCTACCCAAAAGCCTTGCAAGTACATAAAAGGAGGAAGATTAAAGGAGGGAGGATTTAAAGAGTGTGTGAAGAGCAATTCAAAGTCCAGCACTGTTTCTGGAAAACAATTTCAATTCCAGGCTCAACAAGGTCACTGCCACACAGAGAAGGCAGACGGCACCATTAGACTGGTGAGATTCCTTCTTTGACTTGGGGTCTGCCCTACTGAGCTACTACCCACTGTCCATCTAGAACAGGCGTTGGAGAACTTTTTCTGTAAAGGGCTGGATAGGAAATACTTTAGGCTTTATGGGCCATATGGTTGGTGTCTGTCTCAACTACTCAACTCTGCCCTGACAGAATGAAAGCAGCCATCAACAGCTCATAAACAAATGAGCGTGGCTATATTCCAATAGAACCTTATTTACAAAAGCAGGTAGTGAGCCAGGTTTGGCCCAAGAGCCATAGTTTTCTGACCACTGATCTAGAAGGGTAACGTGGAGACTCTGGGCAGAGTGACAGTGTCCACTTGGTGGAAATTAATCTGTTTCTGTCTCAACACTGGTGTGCCTCAGGTCTTAGTCCCTGAACCTCTTCTGTTCCTTACTTTATAGACTTGTGACTCTAAATACATACTTTATGCTGGCAGCGCCCAAATGTATATTTCCAGCCTGGACCTCTCTGCTGAACTCCAGACCCATTTGTCCGACTGCCTACTCGGCTTGGATGTCTCCTCGCTTGACATGTCTGAAGCTGAACTCCTGAGCCCTGTTCCACTCACTCTGTCCTTCAGTTGCCGACTCCTCTCTTTCTCTCATACCCCACATCTAATCAATCAAGAAATACTGTTGTCTCCTATCTTCAAAATGTACCTGACTTTTAGTAGATACTCTAAATTGGAAGTTTTTGAAATACCTTCCTCACTGATCTCCCTGCTTCCAAGCTTACCTTCATACAGTCTATTTCCAATACAGCAGCCAAAGGGATTATTTAAAAACTTAAGTCAAATCATATCTGTTCTCTCAAAACCCTCCAATGGCTCCCCAACAAGGCCCTGTGTAAGAGGCTCCCTGCTACCTTTCTGGCCTCACCTGCTATTGCTCTCTCCCTCGGTAATTCTGCTCCAGCCACACTGGCCTCCTTGTTATTCATTGAACACCCAGACCTGCTCTGACCTCAGGGCCTTTGCACTGGTGGTTCTCTCTGCCTGGAACACCCTTCTCCTAAATACCCACATGGCTTGTTCCCTATGTCCCTGGTATGTCTTTACTAAAATGTCCCCTTCCTAATTAGAGAGATCTACTCTAACCACTCTACTTAAAACTGCAAACTCTTTCTCTTGTCCTTCTCTGTGTCTCCATTGCATGTCTCCCCTCTTTATGTGCTGTCATCTTATTTACCAGGCTGTCTGTTTCTCCGCCACTAAAATATAATCACCATGGGGGTGAGAATTGTGTCTGTTCTCTTCACTGCTGAAACACCAACACATAGGGCAGAGGCTGGAGCACGGCAGGCACACAAGAAATATTTGTCAAGTGTCTGAACACTGAACATTGTATAGCTGACCAGACTGTTCTATTTGCATTGCTTATGAGAAAGCTTTGAGCGAAGTCTGTGGTTGACCTTTAGCAAGAGTGCAGATTTGCGGGGCAGGTATCGATTTTATTTCTGGCTCTATTTGTTTTTACTTTTTTCTTTCTCACCTGTTTCCACTGTAATTTCTCAGAAAAGGTGGGATATATACAAATACATTCACAGTGTCAGTTTCACCACTTACCTACTAACAGCATCGCAACTTATTAAATTCTCTTTATAGACTAATAAGAGTGACTGTTCCTTTGAGTGGCTATCATGTGCCAGCCATATGCTAAGTGATTATCATGCACTACTTTGTTGAATCCTCATAATGACCCAATGATGTAGACACTCTGCATTTTCAGAGATGAGAAAAGCAGGCTTAACATGGGTTACATAACTTGCCCAAAGAGCCACATTTGCCGGTGGTAGCTAGCACTGGAATCTGACAGCAGGTCTGTTGGCAATCTGAGTCCGGGTGTCACACGTTTCACTTCCCTGCTTCACCGCTGTTTGTCCTTGCATCTTCCCTTCCCCTCCAACGTGGTGTTAAATGATCTACTTTTGGGCTCTTTAAGCTTTTTATATCCATTAATTCAGACTAATTGTGTGGATGGACTTATCTTCCCTGTTAAGTCACACGAAGTAGGAAATAACAAAACCTCCTCTTTGAAATAATTAATCAAGAGCTAAGAAATAAAACAGAGCTCCTTCCACCCACTGAATATATTAATATATTCCCCCAAAATATTTGGTCACATGCAGTTAACATTTTTCTTCTCAAGAAACATCAACATTTTATAACAACAAGGTGTGTGGCTCAAGGTGACTGCGTGGAACTGAGGTTTGCTGCCTGGCTGTGTGGGAGCGGGAGACTGCCAGGGGGTCTGACAGGCAGGAGGGCTGGCCCTAGGGCCAGTGGGGTTCCTTGCTGGTGGTCAGGCCCCAGCCACATTGTTGTCCCTGTCTGCAAAATGAAAGCTTCAAGTGGACAGACTTCCGGTGCTTTTCAGCTGTAAAATTCCAATATCCTAATCCTTGGCTTGGGTTAGATATGTCTCCTGGGTGCGTTCACAACAACCTACATGTGCTGCCTGTATCCAGGCCCTGAGCCCAGTTATGGCAGCTTTTACAGCCTGGGATAGTGGGAGATCAAATGTCTCTGGGTCTCTGCCTGTCCCCAGAACCTTGGGCAGGGCTTGGCATGTAGGAGTTGTTCAATACATGTTTGTTAAATGAATGAATGAATGAATGAATGAAAAAAAGCAAACATGGTCTACTCCTTTCTCTTAGGTAACTTGGGTTTATCATGTGAGCCATTTTGGTAGCATTTAGACTTCATCAAACTCCACAATGCCTTCCTGTCTAATAGATCACTCTGATCGACAAAACATATCCCAGCTCCTGTCTGCAGTTTTCAGAGGCTGGGATAATGATCAAACTGGTCCATGACCTTCCCTCTTAAGTGCTGTGGCTTCGAGCAAATCTTTATGACTTTGATGCAACTATATAAGCCAAGGTCCCCAGTGGGCCATGGTGCTTCTCAGTCCATGGCTGAGGGATGATGCAAAAGCTACATCCAAACAGACTTCCTTTATGTTTGCATTGCGTCTCCTTACATAAGAAATGTAAAGATTAAAAAAAAAATGTAAAGATAAGAGCTTCTTGTAATAAAGGAAAAAGAAACTTCAGAATGTCATAGGGAAAGCCTTAGGAAGTGAAGATATAAAGCCAAAGCAGGAGCAAAATGTTCACACTTGACATGCAGTTAACACTCTTACTTGGAACAAAGTCATGATCAAACATTAATTTAGAATCACTTGGCCTTAACTGAAGTGATTCCTCAAGTCTCCCTTTAGGCTTTAAGAATTATTGTCAAAAGTGTAATAAAATGTCTTTGTGTTTACACATCTGCTGAAACAGATGTTGTGAAATCCAGTGTTTCAGTGCTGTAGGCCCTGGGGTGGGAGAAGGACTCACTGTCCCTCCTTGGAGGTAAGAAACTGCATCCCCAAGGAGACAGTTACTTACCCTAAGTGCTTTCTGCTCAGTGTTTCTGGCTGTTTCCATCTTCTGGCTGAGGACCAGTGCAAAACCCCAGCAGTGCCTCTCGTAAGGGCTGGCTGGTGCTTGCGGGGCATGACTTACATTTTGCAGTGATGGAAGCCAAAGCCCCTTGGAAGCATTTTCCCTCCCCTGCTAACTTCATGCCGACTAATATCTACAGTTCTACTCTGCAGTTTCTAACAGTGCTTCTTATGATTTGGAAACAAATGTGCAATAGGTGTTATAGCCTGCTATTATCTTTTCAGACCTGTGAATTTTTGTGACCTCATTTCAATCTGTCACATGGCAGATTCGAGTTCAAGTCCCAGCTCTTCTACTTGTTGGCAAGGTCCTCACCTCTCCAAATTATATCCTAATCTTTGAATGGAAATGAGACCTGCCTATCTCATAGGAATGCAAGGAAATGAAATAGCACGAGGGGTGCTTTGCAAATCGCCAAGCATGAAAAATGTCAAATATTTGAGTGCAAGAAACAGAAAGAGAAAGAATCAGAAACAGAGAGAGTATGCGTGTGTGTTGGGCAGGGGGATTGTGTGTTGAAGATGGGCTTCAGAATCACACCTATCTTGCAAGTTGGCTTCACACAAAAGTTTAAAAGAAGCTGTGTACAGTCTTCTGAGGACAGAATGAGAAGCACCTTTCCCTATTTCCTTCTCTTTAAAATATAAGGCTAACAAAACAGACCCAGCTGTTAGAAAAGGACAAGGGAAGATAAACAGCCCAGTTCTTAGAAAAGACGAAGCATGCAAAATAGTCCTCAAGATTGAGGTTCAGAACAATTTAAAATGGAGATATGTGAAATTGTGCTATGGTTGTAGGTGCATGTGATGCAAAGTCCTGTAAAAGGGGGACCTGCTGCCTCCCCACCGTAGGCCTATAGGTTCACAGTCATGAGGACCAGAGAGCATGCTCCCATGCCGACCAGTGCCTGATCAGGGAGAAGGTGGATCTCTCTCCTCCTCTCAAGCTCTTACCCCCACTCACTCCCAGTCACACTCTTCCCATCTGCATATTGCTTTAATTCTTGGTGGGCCCCATTCCGGCTGGATCAGACCATCTTGCCACTTAAAGGGCACCCACATGGAAAACAGTTCCATTGGCAAAAAACCACATTTGTTCCATGTGTTGGAAAAGGTCCAAAACATTTTAGCTATAGATTCCCGGAGGATTTGTCAGGAACTGGGTCAGTTCCTGGTTCAGACCCATTCTGCCTGCACCTGGTCCACCCCCACTCAGCCCACCCCGCCTGGCTCTTTCTAACGGAGCTGCTGAGACTCCTGTAACTAAACTGAGATCCTTTAGAATGTCTTTTGTGGGCTTTCCCTAGTGAGCTCACAACACAGCCCATCACTGAGATCAGCGATCACTCTAGAAATAGTGGGTCACAGAGAGCCTTTGGGGAGACAGAGGTCGGTACTGGGTAACTTACAAAATCGGGCGAGACTGGAAATCTTCCTGGTTCATTCTCTCAGACTGGCGGATTTTCAGGATCTCGGTGTAGCTCAGGTTCTGCAGTTTGCTCTTGAACTGGTCCAGAGAGCTAGGCTTGGTTGTAAGCGCTCTCATAACCTGCTCCTTCACCACCTGCATTACCTGTGGGTGAAGGGAAGACCGTCATTTGCCTGGGGGCTGACCTCTCTCGTTCAGAAAAGCCCTCTAGAGTTAATGGCCTCCTGCCTCCCTGGTCCCATCTGCACTCTCAGCCAAAATCGTGAGCATGCTTTTCCAAAGAGTGCATGTCCATTTGCACGTCTTCCATTTTCTCTTGCACTGTTGGAACCACAAGGAAGGAATTGGATTGACTAAATTGGAACTGGATGAGGGTTGGGGAGAGTTGGGGTGGGAGGTGTGCTCCATTTGCCTGATGCATTATATGACTGCTGACACAACACTGTAAACAATATGCCAACTCAAGAGTCAGGAAGGAATGAAGGCCAAGCAACAGCTAGAAGCCTGCATAGTAATTATTTTTTCCAGGAGAAAATAGCTGAGATACAATTAACTGTGGAAGTTTGGTTGGCACCGGTTCAAATGAATGTGAACAGATACCCACACCCGCTCCTCCCAGACTGTTTTCCCCGTGTAGTTAAGGCCTGAGTGTTCATACAAATTATGCATTTGGAAATGTACACGTGGTATTGCCTCTTTGAGCCAGGCACTAAAAAAAGAGGTTTATTAAATTAGAACAGACACATCCCATTGGAAGCATCAAGAAAAAAGAAGAATATGGTAATTTGCTGCCTCAGGACAGGTCTAGCCTACAAGGAGGCAATTAACCACTGCTTCTATTAATGTGGATTCATCTTTATCCGAATACATAAAGCAGGAAAAGACCAGAGAACACAAAGAGGCATCCAAGGGACCTTTGTAATTTTGCTGCGTCTTTTTTCACCCTCCATTACAGATGAGAACAAGTGTTACCATTTATAAACTATCTACCATGTGCCAGATGCTATGGTAGGTACTTTAAATAAGTGTTTTCTCTCTTTACTCACTCAGTCGAATCTATGAGGTAGATATTACCATCATCTCCACGTTACATATGAAGAAACTGAGGCTTCAAAACATTAAGAGGTTTCAAAATCACATGGTTGGTTGGTATGTGGCTGAGCTGGGATTCGATCCCAGGATTGTAACCATTCTACTACACTGCCACCCATGGCACCATTCTTGGTGTCGTTTGGGAACTTAAAAATAAGACAAAACCGCATATGTGCCTCTGCTGTATGTTGAGCTCTGTGCCAGGCACTTTGCTGTTCATCACTTCATTTAATCCTCCTCCAGCAGAGTCGATGTCATTACCACTGTTTTAAAGATAAAGGGAACCGAGGCTGAGAAAGGATTGATGACTTGCTAAGATCACACATATGTAGCTGAATCCTGGGATACCAAGTAGCCCAGTACGATGCATACAGCACAGATTTGATGTTGAACAAATAAGCATAAGATGTGGGTTTTGCCTTCTGTGGACGAATGAGAGAGGTAGACAAGGCTAAAGATCACTGCAAGAGAAGTGTGGAAATGGTAGACAAGACAGACTGCTGGATTTTGTAGGCAGGTGGGGAGGGATTTCAACGAAGAAGACATTTCATACGGATTTTAGAGGAAAAACGGGTGCTCAATCGGGGTGGAAATAGATGAATAATCTGGACCATCATCCTATATTAGTCACTGTGAACTTGACCTACATCTAAATTGGAACCAGTTACAAAAGCATCGTTTCATGACCCCAGCATAATGACATATAGGAAAATTTACAGTTGACCTTCCAGCCAATCTGCTGCTTTTTTTAACTGATGCAAAATGCTAAATTTGGGGTGTTTGACAAATTTTGAAATTGTGACCATCTTACATCATGTTACGTAAATGATGGTTAAATTTGGTCAAGACTGAACTATTAATACAATGCTCTACTGTCTCATGTGAGGGGCTGCCTCTCTCCCTGTTAGAGAGACTCAGATTTGAGCCAAGGAGATCATTATTGGCTCCCAGTGATATCTGGCTTCTTGTGGCAGGTAAGACACGTACAAGAGAGAAAGAGAGATCAGAATACCAAAAATGAAGATGTGATTTGTAAATAGAATCAGGTTAAACCTAAGAGTTCTGGAGCTATCTTTACTCCCCTCATTTGACAGCTGAAGAAACAGAATTTCAGAGGGACAGGTGATTCCCTCACTTTGTCTGTTTCTTAGGGGGCTATCACAGAAATGACTATGCTCCCAACACATCTGCCTGGACATAATGAATGGTCTAGCAAGTGGGTCTGTGATCTGAATTGACCAACCAGTGTCCTTCCCCTTGACTTGAGGTAGAGCTGAAGCATGTTCTTTTCCCCTCAAATTGAGAACTATAAGACTATGTCCCTTAACATATGGGAAAGTGGAAGACAGTGAGACCAATGCCAAGGGAATCAGACAGAAATGTGTGCCTGAGTGTTAATAATGGTTAAGTCTTATTCAACCATAAAGTCAGCTCAACCCTTACATTTGGTGGTTTGGTTGCATAAGTCTTTTTTTTTTTTCTTAATATGGGTTGAACCATGGTATGAATGTTTCTTGTCACCTGCAACCAAAGAGCCCCCAAATTATATATATAGTGAAGTCCAGAAGGAGTACCAGCTTGTGGGGCTGAGGTTGCCCAGGTAGGGGGAGAATGAGCTCAGGGAAGCTGGATAGAAACAACAAAGCTACTTCAATAAACAATGACTTTTAAAAATCACCTTCGTTTATATGCTAATAGTGGTAACTTTTGCATGGAAATGATGATTCCCTTATGGAATGTGGAGAACTCTTCAACTTCTACCTATATCTTGTGCTTAAAATTCACTGTTAGAGCTTGATTCCTCAAGCCCAAGACTTTGATCTCTGCTAGATGCAAGAAAATCTAAGTAGAACAAACCTTTAAATTCCCCCCAAATCACTTATACTTCAGTTTGAAGAAAGTGCAGAACCTTTCCCAAGACTAGGCTAATAGCAGAAGGATGTACGCAGGCACCTGGCCACAGAGAAGGGATATGTAAGCAGTGGGGATATAGGACAGAGGTTGGTGGAGCCAAAGACTCCCTTTGTCCATGACACCTCACAGCTTTGTTTGGCAAAGGCCCTGAGAAGTTCTATGGATACTCTGCATGCCAAGGAAAAGAGCCTCAGTGAAAGATGTCATTGATTTTTTTTTAAGACAAAATAGTTATATAAGTCAAATATTTCTCTGTGCCTTTGCAAAGTAGCTTCTTCTACAAGTTTTACAATTAATGTCTTTGCATCTCAGTTAATGTCCTACGTGTGCAATTTAAATCAAGACGTTCATAATCACCATCCGTAACTCTGTCCTCTTTGGAAAGTATCAGACCTTTTACCATTTGTTAGAAAAGCCCAGAGACAGTGCCACAGAAAAATCATCAGAAAATCAATGGAGTTAAATTTTTTAGTTACAGAGTGTGCTTTGCCACAGAAATCAAATAAAACATACTCTTAGAATCTGCATTTGCTGTTGGTATTGACCCATCATCCAAGCAATGTCTGGACCATGCCGGTGGTGTGTTTCTGCAGTCTCCCTAGCACATGTTCTCTGTAGCAATGTTGCACATTACAAAGAAAAAGTGGGAGTCCCACAAGACATTGGTATTTCAAATGGAGAAAACCTTTTGGCTCCTTGGAGATGGGGTTATAGGTGCAAGGGCAGGGGACTCCTGAATGGAATCAAGCATGCCGACAAAGTCTAACTGGGCCCCTGGTTTTGTTGCTTTTCATTTAAGCGTGCTCCTGTATTTATTCCAAGATCTACGGAGCCTCCCTGGGCTCCTAATCTAATCACTTCTCCGTTCTTGCCTTTATACCCACAGTCTTCATCCAGCATCATTCATCCATTCATTCAACAAAGGTTTTCAAGCACCTACTCAGTGCAAGGCGCAAAGAGACACTGGAGACCTCGTGCTGAATGAGCTCTCAGCCTGGGAAAGCAGATGAGACCCTATATACCTGTCTCACTCAAAGGAAGACAAGCTGTCACAGGGGAGCCAGGGGCCAGGTGTCCACCCTACAAATGCTTACGGAGCCCCTCTCGCGTACGTGCTGGCAGGCTGAGGGCACAGCACCAGCACTTTGGCTAGGGCCTGCAGAGAGGCCACCTGTACCCATGCTGAGAAGTGCACTGGGAGGGGCTGTTCTTGGTGGGAGCAACATTGTGAGCAAAGGCTCCAGGGAGGAGGGGAGCTCACCTGTGGGTGGGGGAGAATGTATGGTGGTCCAGTCTCCTTTAGTTGGAGAAAGGAGGTGGAGCAGCAAGGTATGGTTCAAAGGCAGCCTGGGCCAGACGGGGGGTGGCTTTGATGGCCAAGATGAAAAAGCTAGACTTTTTTTTTTTCCTGTAACTAAAGATAAGTCACCGGATTTGGGTGTGCGTGATGGAATTCAGTAATGGAAAGTATGTTGGGACACATACAGAGCAGTCATTATTCCTGCTCTACTTGGGGTAAAGAGGATGTTAGAGAAGCCTGCAAGGCTGCGACAAAATTTCTGCTGAGAGTTGGAGGATAAATGAGAGTTACTCAGGTGAAGAAGAGGGGAAGGGAATTCTAAGTAAAGGGATAGCATGAGCAAAGGCAGGGAGGTAGGGAGTGCATGTCGCAGGCATTAAAGAAAATATGCTTTTGGAGTCTACACCAGTAGCTTGCAGTCAACAGACAGGTAGGGCTTGCAGTATGGCTTCACCTTTAGACCCAATACACATGACTTTGAATCCAGGCTGCATGTTTCCTGGGTCTGTGACCTTCCTCCAGATACTCAATCCCTCCAAAACTCATTTTTAGCATCCGTAAACTGAGAGTACGAATAATTTAGAACTCATGGAGTTGCAACACCCTTTAGAGTACATCGTCATCGTGGGTGTCTGGCAAACATGAGCTTCCCTTCCTGTGCCTCAGTTTTCTCACAGGGTGGTTGTGAAACCTAAACAAGAAATTATAGGCAAAGTACTCGACACACTGAAACATACTAGACATTCAATAGGTGTCAATTCCGTTACCCTTCCAGAAAGAAATTTCTTAGGGCAGAGGTTTCTCCTATAAAAATGCAACTTCTCAGGCCCACCCTAGCCCTACTGAATCAGAAACTCTAAGAATGGCTTTCAGCAATCTGTCTTAATAGCCCTCCAGTAATTCTGACACATGCTCAAGTGCGAGAACCACTGGTCCCAGCAAACATCCAGCACCCTTCTGAGCCATCAGTATGGCATCTATGTCCTACAGCAATTCTCCTCATGTCACTGAAAAGCAGTTAAGTTAGTTATCAGTGCACCTTTCACCCCATCTGGATTGTAAGTCCCTGGAGGGTAGAAACTTTTCTTACTTGTATTATGGCTCATAGTACTTAACACAGCATCTTTCAGACTGTAATAACGATTGATACATTCAATGTCAAAGACTCTTAGGCTCCCACCTTTCATCTGTAGGTTTAAACAATAAATAAACCCTTAACAGAATTATAAGACTGTTGACGAGGTTTTTAAAGCGTATTTTTTTACAAAGCCTAAAGAATAAAGCCTGTGGCTTTGGGATGGTGTCTTAGCATCCCAGAGGCCATTTTTGGTTTCTTCCCAGGACTGTGGTGGAAGGGGACCAATCTATAGCCAAGTGGAAGGTTTCTGGAGAAGCCACAACAGTGCACACTACTGGGCACTGCCACTAATGGGTGGTCAGTACTTACAAAAGAGTACAATTTACCCCCAGTTGGTGGTGCCCATTAAATTGATTTATCTTCATAATGAAGAGAAAAGGCTGTCTTGGGGAAGACAGATGCTAACACAGTCCAGCTTGAAAATGACTCATGAGAGACAGTTTTCATTGCTAGACCATTTTTCTTTCCAGGAGTGTTTCTTATCCAAAACAAAAGGACTGAAGGCTCACAATGGCCAAAACATTGGAGATTCTGCTTGGAGAGGGCCTGGGGGAAGGAGACCCCAAAGTGCTCACGTGTGGGAAGGATAATTTGTCAGAGGCCAGGGATCACTCTGGGGATATACTCTAGGGGATAATGTGGCCTTGCCTGGAAAAAGTATAAGAAGTTTGGGTAAAAACTGGTGACTTATCTGGCAGGGAAAATTATTGATTCCTCCCTGCAACCGCCCCCACCCTACAGGGTTCTTTAAAATTAGGACAGATTCCAGAAACTCAAGAAGGTTTTACTCTGTAGTCTTGCCAGAGTTGGGGTGTGGACAGCCTGAGTCAGGCCATGCATACAGGACATTTTCTTGAGTGGTGTCAAGTGTATTAAAAGGAAGGAGAGAAAATAAAGGTGATTTCTGGGCCTGCAGAATGGCATTTGAGTTTTTTGAATTTATTTTGGGGCAGTGGGGCTTAGAGCAGGGGTTGGCAAACTTTAGAAAGTTTTGGGGCAGATAGTAAATATTTCAGTCTTTGTGAGCCCTGTGGTGTCTGCTGCAACTACTCAACCCTGCCACGGCAGCGTGCAAGTAGCCACAGACAGTATGTACATGAATGGACATGGCTGTGTTCTAATAAAACTTTATTTACAAAAAAGCAGGTGGTGGCTGGATTTGGCCCGCAGCAGTAGTTTGCCAATCCACAGTATAGAGGAAAAGCACCTGGCTTTGGAGTTAGGCAGTTCTCATTTCAAAGTCTGGCTCCATCACTCAATAGCTGGGTAAATCACACAGCTTCTCTGAACCTCGGTTTCCTTATCTATAAAGTAGAGGTGATAAGCTTTAGTCAGGATTAAGAGACGCAGAGCGTTGAGCCCAGAACATTATAACATTCCTCTGAATCACAGCCCTAGACATCTTATCCAAAGAAAATTACCTCCTTGTAGCTTGCAAACAACTTCCATAGCCTCATAGACTCCGGGTGTTTATAATACATGCAGGGTGGTTCAAGATTACATTCAGGTTGAATGGAATGGAATTGGTTCTGGTAGATTAAAGAGAGTTGTTTTCTTTAAATAATACTCTCAACTCTCACCCTGAATGGTTTCAGGGCTTGGAAGATACTCTGGCCTGTCCTTGCTTCCTTCTGCCATCCCTCTCACCGTGGATCAACCACTGCAGTCCCCTGGTGAAGGGGCCGCTAGCCCAGGGCCCCATGGGGTCGGCTTTAATGTAAATGACAGGAAATTGCTCTGGAATCACAGAGTGTCCTCAGCCAGTGCGCAACCTCTGGCCCTCTCAATATCATTGTGTGTCCTCAATTATACCAGATGAATTTGAAACACTCTATTCATTAATAAATGCAAACAAGATCCTCTGTATTTCACAAAGACTGTGTTCTAATCATGGCATCCAGGAATGGACAACTCAGCAGGCCATTTAATGTCTCTCTCTATTTCTCTAGCATGTTCCCAACAGCCCTCTGAGCCATAACTAAGCTCCTGTGGGCATCCGTCTGAAGGGGCGGCGAGGCATGATTCAGAGCCAAAAGCCAGTGCTGTGCTTGACATGGGCAGTAAAGTCCTTGAAACCCTTCCTCTGCAAGATGGCATTTCCCAGCCCAACAGATGCTTGGCTTGCGGTGCAGCACATCAAAGCCTAAGTACCCCGAACTGAGAAAGAGAATGGTTCCCTGCAGACTGAAACTTTCCCGTGGTTTTACTTACTCTTCCCGAGTTAGAGTTGCAGAATGCAACAACTGACAACTCCGTCCCTGTTCTCTGTGTGTCATACACCTGGACTTGCGACGGCAAGGCAACCCTGACTGAGGGTGTCTTTGGTGAGTGACGGCAAAGTATACAGCAATGATCAAAGTAATGGAGCCACTTGGGTTTGGGAAACTGCATGAAGGTCAGGAATTTTGCTCCGAGGATCACAGTTTTCAGGAGTAGCGGGATGTTGAACGTGGGTTCCTTCTGTCTACTTCACATCATTCTCACGTGTCCCTCCCTGGACCCTTGCCCCACTGTCCATTTACCCAACAGCCCTGACTTCAACTCTGCCCCTTACAGCCCCTCCTCACGGCAGCCAGCTTACCTCCCAAACACAGAGCCGGTCACACCATCCAGATGGTTAAGCCCTGCAGTGGCTCTGCTCTGCCCGTGGGGCAAAGACCGGCATCTCTTGTGCGTTGCTGCCCACATCCCCCCTAGCAACATGTCCTCACTCGGCTCAGCCTTGCACCCATGGCCTCACCACATCAAGGTCCTCTCAGTCCTGGAATGTCACTCCTGTGTCTTCGTTCCTGCTCTTCCTCTTGCCTGTGACTAACACCTTCTTCTAGCACCGGCTCGTTCCTCAAGTCTAGGCTTTGATGCTCCCACCCTTGATCACTGTTCCTGCCCTGCTACCCTCCCCCCGAGTCAGAGTTTGTGCCCCCACTGTCCCATTACAGCACAGACTGTGCCATGAAGTAACCATCTGTGTCCTCCTTGTTTCCTATTTAGTCTCTAGAGCCCGTATGGTCCAGTCACATCATAAGGATTGAGAAAATATCTGTTTGATTTATGACTGACAGGCTCATCAAACAATGAAAAGAAAGAAACAGCTTCTAAAATCAGTAGGTCTCAGCCCTCAATGAATAACAGAATTCACCACATACCTTTGCCAGGCCTCACCCGCAGAGATTGGATTCTGGATGGTTCTGGACATGGGTCATGCTTTACAAAGCTCCCCAGGGGATGTGGATGTGCCACTGGGGTTGAGGAACGCTGTCTACGCCAGGCGGCATAAGAAGGGAGGAGGGGGGATGACCAGGAAGCCAGGGAAAAGGCAGAAGGGGGAGGCATCCTTCCCTCAGTACTGCTCAGTGCCACCCTCAGTTCATTCCTGCCCACAGTTCCCCTGGAGCTTTGTCTTCAGGCCCCACCTGCACCAGGGAAGGTCAGACTGGTGGTCAGCGGACCGCGCCTGCTTGGCAGGTCCCTTAGACACCACCTCCCACTCGCGGCTCGACCACTCTCCCTCACTGAGGCAGCAGC
The DNA here is from genome assembly GCA_963574885.1 of Lepilemur ruficaudatus. Lineage (NCBI taxonomy): Eukaryota > Metazoa > Chordata > Mammalia > Primates > Lepilemuridae > Lepilemur > Lepilemur ruficaudatus. The sequence continues at coordinate 169,876 of CAUYRT010090671.1, read as the reverse complement.
CATAGCCCCCACGCTGAAGGCATCCGCCTACCCAGACCAGGCGCTATTTGGGGACCTGCTTTAGCAAGGGCAGCCCACACCTTCCAGCGTAGCCCACAGCTCCTCAGGAGCAGTCAGAGCCAGTGTTCCCACACACTTGGTCAGAGCAGGGCAGCGGTGTGCGTGCCCACTCTGAGAGGCTTGCAGCTGGCAGAGTCCTGGCAAGGTCTGGGGGACCCGAGGAAGGGCTATGATGACAGAGTATAAAAGGTGACTTTTCAAACGTACCCTGAGAGCAAAACAGATGGCACTGAAGCAGTTGGAAAGGGAGCTGCAGCTTAGCGCTGCCACTGCCTAGCTCTGGTTTTCAGCTGCTAATGAAACAGGAATGGAACAGCGGGAGGGAGCGAGGCTCAGGCAGCTTCCAGTACCCTGAGAATCAGATCATAATCCAAACTTGGCGTTAGCCCCTGAAATGACTCGCTATATAATGCCTGACCTTGCAGTTCAGCACAGGTGCTAAGTGGGTGATGTCCCATTCTGAAGACTAAGACACAGGCCACCAACGGCTGTCCTGCTCCTCGAGAGAAGGCACTTTAATTTAAGGCTTAAGGCACCTCTATAGCCAGTAGAAATACTTAAATAAATAGGTAAACCTATTAACCAGCACTTCATCTTAATATCAACCAGTGCTGCGTTTGCTAGAGAACAGTGGATCTGGAAGCAGCATCCTTCTCACTTTCCTTAGCACCTGCGGGAAGCCAATCTAGAAGAAGAGACACGAAAGGTGAGGTCTGGGGTCACTGCTTTCTCTCTGCGGCCTGCTCGGGAGGGGAGCGAGACCGGGAGGCCCACAGCTGTGTGACAAAGCTGCTTCTCCCCACTGAAATGGGAAGTCAAATTAATACAGCCATCAGGCTGAAGTTGCTGGTTCGCTAATTGAAGGACTTGGCTGGACAACAGGAAGCTATTTTCACCAGTGTCTGATGGAGTCTGCCTCAGGCAAAGCGAAGTCCGAGCAAATCACATTAGTGGGTGGCATTTAATCCACAGCTTTAAATAAACAACATGTCAAGCAAGTCAGTTAAAATGTGACTATGTGGAGAGACTTGGCAGGGGGTGGGGGTCGCAGAAGAAGGCAGAAACAAACGGGGCTGGTTTTCTTGCAAAGAAGGCTGAAAACTCTCCAATAGGATTGGGGGGAGATGGCTACAATTTTTTAATAATCATATCACTGTTAGTTTACTAATGCTTGTTCACCAAATTTGTCCCTTCTCTGCCAAGGGAAGTCTTTTGCAAATCTTTTTGAAGTTACAAGGAGTGATCCCCAAATGGAAAGTCTCCCAAACCGGACAGAGTAGCTCCTGGGGCGCTGTCCTCTCGCAGTTAAGGCTGCCTGACCTTGGGGGGTAGGGGGATGGTGGGTTGACTTTATTGGGAGCTCCCCAAAATCAAGGGAAGAATTTCACTGAAGAAGTAACTAAGGCTGGAGGGATTTTTCTTTTCTAAGTTACACAGTAATGGTGCTAAAATACAAGGTGCTAAGAATGGCAAGCAAGTCCTTACTGTCTTTGTTAATGAATAAACGGTATGCACAGGTATCCCTTTCAACACAATGGGAGTTTACCAACAAATCTGATACCTAACTATTGCCTCTTCTTCACTCAATTCATTGGTGAGGCCTGAAAAAAAGGAGTGAATGGTCACCGTGGTGACCTCCCCTGGTATGTCTCAATACCTACGAATGTTGGGATTTTACCCGATTCATCTCTGTGTCTCCAGCATTTCATATCAGTTTTATAAATACCTGTGGAGTGAACGAATGAATGAGCTAAAGGAATACAGAGAAGACGAATATTGGGGGATGCAGATAAATCAGCCTCCAACTATTAGAAGATCAGTCACTACTAATAAATAAATGAAACGTCTGTTGTCTCATATTGAGGGTAAAACCTGAGCCCCACACATTTAGATCCCCCAGCACGTTTTGCATAAGCAGATAAATAGTGACAAATGAAATGGGACAGTTTGTCCCTCTGGAAAGGAAATTTGATAGACTTTTCTTAAGCAGACTGCTCAGGCAAGACTGCAGGGGACATGGGGCAGGAAGAGCAAGGTCTGGCTCCCATAAACTAGCTCTGCCATCAGGCAAGGCTGCTGGCGTCAGAGGAAATCGAACAACCACTCCAGCAATTCAGTCCGGGAGGGGAGTACAACCCAACCCAAATGAAACTCTTCTTAAACGCTCCTTGGCAGACAGACTGGGCAGCGGAGGTGACCCCACGGTTGGACAGAGCCCACTGGTCAAAATTCTGTGATATGTAAAAGAAAAGATTGTGCTTGTCACCCTTCCCCAAACACCTACGCCCTTCTAGCACACATCAGACTAATAGTGCAACGCTTTAAGTGGTCTATTCTTTGTTGAGAAATTGAAAATACCATGGCATGTATTTTAACTTCCAAATAAATCCAGCTGAATTGCTAACAGAATATCCTAAGAATAAATGTGTTTTGATTGTCTAAATTCCACCTAATAAGTTGTTGATTCCTGCTATTACATTAGAAGCTTTAAAAGTATATTCAGTCTTGTCTTTGCTCAGCTAACATTTATCAAGCACCTAATATGAGCTAATCACTGGGTGGGGCCCTGGCACCACAGAGAACCAGACGCAGTGTCTACCACTGACACTTAGGGGAAAGCTGGTGTGTAGACAAATACTAACAATGGATCTCAAAAAGTGCTATTATGGGTATGGGCTATCAATATAATTTAGGGGCAGGGAAAACAAAGTGATTATCAAGCATACCAGTGTTTTTTTGCTCATACAAATATATTTCTATTCTTACTTACCCCATTGCTTTAACAATCACATTCTGAGCATTGGAATTATGTATTCACTACTCATCTCCCCAGTAAGACCTTGAGCCCTTTAAAGGAAGAGACTATGCCTCATTTGTCTTTTTTATGATTAGTGGATTTTAAAATCCCTCATACCTGGAAAATGTCCCCTTCAGTCCAGTAAACTGAAGGTCAACTAGATTGTATTTCTAGAGTTACATGTTTAAAAAAAATGATTTCTGGCAAGTCTTCCTGAAGGCCAGGGACAAATCCCTGTGGTAGTTGTAAGCAGAGGGAAAGCGAGGGCTCACAGCGGCAGCAATGATGGATTAACTCTGGTTAGCACACTGCTAGACCAATGTCTGCTGTATTTCTCCCAGATGGTTGAAAATTGGGACACCTAATAAATCCCCAGGCTTTTTCTCTTCCATGGCCAGTTATTACAGTGTCCCAGGGCAGAAGAGCGCTTTCTGAAGTAAAGCAATTGCGAGCCATTTATTATCTTTAAGGGGAACCTGTCACCCACCACAGCCACAAAGCTCAGACAATTAAAAGAGCCCAGAGTTGCCCTGACTCTGCAAAACTTGGACAATCCCTTGGAAGTTTGGAGCCAATGAGCCCAAGGGAGATCTGAAATGGTTCCTGGGTTTCTCCACACCACACCTCTTCCTTTCTGCTCATTTGCTCTGCCTCTCACAGTTGTGATGCCAGTTGTTCCTATGGTTTCCAGAAATCTGCCAGGTCTGCCACGCTTTTGAGGTCAATGGGAAGGCAGTGGCTCCAGATCAGTTTGGCTTTAGCAGAAGACAGAAAGAGAACAGCAGGCACTGGAATCAGACAGAACCGATTCCAGACTCCTGGCGTGCTCACTTACCATCTGTGTGTCCTTGGGCAAATTTCTAAGCCTCTCTACATCTCAAATTCCTAATAAACTGGAGAGGACAGTGCAGACCTTGCAGTGTGGGGTGAGGACTACAAGAGAGAGTGTTTGACAGGACCAGAAATAAATGATGGCTATTGTTTATTATTCACATTATTCACTTCCAGAGAGAGGGAGGTAAATCACGGAAGACAGGCTGAGCTCAGACTATGGTCACCTCTAACTGCCAAGTGGAAGAGTTGAACCATGTCTTGAGAAAGTGGTGAAAATGCCAGATCTCTGAGCAGAGGAATGAAGTGATGAAGTCAGAGATTAACAGTTAAGAGGACGCCAGGTGTCCACATGGCTCTTGCGTCTTTCTCCTCATACTACCTCCTGCGTAACCTTTGGCACATCCTTTTACCTTTCTGTATTTTCCCCCCCAAAATGGGCTTGGGAATCCTTGTAGCTTTTGGCTTGAGTATTCTGGATAAGCTTGTGAGAAAATGCCCTCTAAACGAGGGCTTATTTATCTTTAGGAAATAATTGTTCTTACAGTCTCTGGCCAGGAACTTGCCAATGGAACTTACAGTAAGAGAGAGAAAGGTGTTCTCTGCCAGGAACAACCACCCACGTGGTGCTGGGGAGAAAGGGTCTATTGTGGAAAAGGACAATAAAAAATGTTTTGTGCTTGGTTTTGGCATGCCACTGAAAGGACAGCACCCCAAGTAGAGCTGAGGCATTTTCTCTACAGCTTTAAGATCAATGTATCCTTTCATCATTACTCTACCTGAAGGACAGAAAGAGGCACAAAGGAGAGCATGTGAGTAAAGAACTGGATGCCAAACCAACACCGTGCACCAACCGTGCAATCGGTGCACGGAACGAGATGGAAAGATGAGAGATAGGAAACACATAAGGCAAAACAAATACCATATGGGATCACAGCAAAACCTTTCTCAGTGTAAAATCTATTTGGTAAAGGAAAAGTAAGGCTGTAAATGCTTGCTCTTTTGGCGTAAGATCTTCCAAAGGAACGTCTCAAGACACTTTACTGATCCAAGTGCATTTGTCTCGGGCATGACCGGGAAGTAGGTAGGCTCTGTAAGCAAGTTTGTAAATGGTGAAACCCGAAGCACAGAGAAACAGTGCGGGTGTATGAATACATCATACACCTTAGACCTGATCATGGGGTGCCCACCAAGAGGCCAGAGCTGAAAGCATCGTCTACCGCACAGCCTGTCCCTTCCCCTTGTTAGGGTAACCAAAAGCCATGCTGGTGTCTCTAAACGACTCCCCTTTCTCAAGAGCCCACCCCCCTCGCTCCAACCAGCCGACTTTCAGCTATTTGTCTTTGGCTAACTGGGTTTCTAAGGTGGCTCTGCAAACGGCTTGCTCCCCACACATCGTTAATCAGTGCCAAGCCAAGCAGGCTGCAGGCCCAGCTGAGAATACAGCAGCCTGGCCCATCACCCCACACCTCGTGAACAAATATGAGTGATGACCGCCGGGGAAATACCACGCCGAGCATGCGAGTCAGCTAAACTCGAATGCTTTCGATGTTACACGGAGGAAGGCTGCATGGCCCATGCTGGTGCCCACGCTGTTTCAGACACACAGTAATTTTCCTATGAGGTGAGGCTTGCTGGCATTTATTTAAAGTGTTAACTTGGGAGAAAGATGAAATTTGGGTCATTTAGTGAGTACCTCCGGTAACTTCTGTGTTACTGAATAGATGTATTGGAACTGTAATAATCTCCTCCCAGGAAAGGAAACCATAGGGCAGGTGTGTCAGCAGTTTTGTTAACAAGGACATGAGAGACCTTGAATTACAAGAAAACGTGCCGCCGTGCCTGTGCCTCATTAGGCAATGGCCCTGCTTCGGATGGTGCGCCCGTGCGAAGTCCCTGCAAAGGCGGCAAGGTCGTCACCGTCAACATGAATGCTACCAGGGATCGTATAAACCACCGGAGAAGGACAGGACGGAGTGGCCACATCCAGAGAAATTTATTTTTGAAATTACCAGAATATTCATAATAGTTAGAGCTGCTAAATGCCAAATCGTAAGGATGCTCTAGGGTATCCTACTTCCCTATAAGGAGCAGGAGGAAAGAGATAAGTGAAGGTGAGAAAAAAACTAGAACACTGGGTAGTAATTGAATAGGTCATATTCTTTCTCCTTTTATTATTTTGAAATTTTTTATAAGGCATTTTAGCAATATGGAGTAGAAATAGCATGAGTTTTAGGAACAAGGAGATCTTCAGCAACTTACCCTGACTCTGACCCTCGATTTCCTCCTCTGTAAAGTGAGGATAATGCCCACCTCAAAGGATAGTTAGGAGTATTAAATTAGATAATGTAAGTGAAAGTACCAAAAATAATTCCTGGCACATAGTATGTGCTCAATAAATATTAGTTTCCTCTTTATTTTTATTTATGGCACGTATCATTTCCACCTTCCATTATAGCTTATTTTGTGAATCTTTGTTAAGCTGTGAGAGTATCTCAGATTCAAGATTTATTTGAGGATCTATCTCTGGGGCACCTGGCATACTGCTCAGGAGGAGCATCACAATGGAAATGAATGGGTCGCCCATCAGATAAGGAATAGTAGAGCATGCATGATGTGAAATTCTGGATCTGCATCTAGGCTGATGACACTGTGTGTGATTTATAAATTCAAATTTGCCTCATTCATTAGACTGGATTCTTTGAGAGGGACCCAGTACACAGTAAGTGCTCAATAAATATTAAATGACAGATTTTTTTTTTTTTTTTTTGAGATAGGGTCTCACTCTGTCACCCAGGCTGGAGTGCAGTGGCATAATCATAGCTCACTGCAGCCTCAAACTCCTGGGTTCAGGTGATCTTCCTGCCTCAGCCTCTCAAGTAGTTGAGACTGTAGGAATATGTCACCACCTCTGGCTAATTTTTAAATTTTTTGTAGAGATGAGGGTCTCACTATGTTGCCCAGGCTGGTCTTGAAGTCCTGGCCTCAAGTGATCCTCCCACCTCGGCCTCCCAAAGCACTGGGATTAAATGACAGAATACTCTAATACAAGTCTGTATCTGTTTGGGAACTCTGTTGATCTGACAGACTATTTATATCATTAGAGGAGAGGAATGTCAACAAGGTTAGGCAAGAGAACAGAATGCATAAAAAGGGTTATTTCAGGGAACTTGTACAGAGATTGTGGAAAAAGAGTCAAAGTATGGAGGTGCAAACTGCAGTATATTTATATTCTTGTGATAACTAAAGTGAGTTGAGTTCTGTGCAGAGTTTGACCAACCGAAGCAGAGCGTACAGTGGAAGATCCAGTGTGTGTGCACCACTGCTGCTGTCCTCACAATAGGATCCCTGCCTTATACAATGAACTGGGACAAGAAAGACCACATACAAGTCAATATATAATAATGGAGCCTGCACATGAGTTCTGCTAGCCCTGCCTTGGAGGAAAGTCTGGGGAGGAGTCAGTAAAACAGTCGAATAATGGGGTGATGATGAAAAGGTTTTGAGTAACATAGAGAAGAGTTAGAGTGAGCCTCTTTGCTACCGTTTCTGCGAGCTTAGCAGTTGTTTGCTAATCTACCGACTTGTGTCAATAATAAATCATGTGTTTGTAACTAGAATCCTCCAATGACACAGCAGCATGATAGGATCTTTGACAGTCTTTCAATATATGAATTGGCAGGTCAGAGATTTGTTTGGAGTTTTAAAACTTCATGTCTCATTTCAAGCAAGGATTAGTAACTGGAAGATCTATGAATAACCTGACATTGTGTTTTATTTGGTGAACATGTACATGTGTGCTTTTCCACCTCCAGGGAGTGTCTGGGGGTTTGGCTGAAGCTGGCCAACAGCAGCTGGCTACAGGAAGCCATTCTGCAAGGAGAGGTTAGGGAGAAAAGCAGTTCACAAACAAGGGCCTGAAATCTCCATGTGGAGGATATGAAGAGTCCCGCTTAACTCCATGAGTCCTGCCCCTCCGATGTTGACGTGCGTATCAGCCAGCTAAATGACCATTCAGTCTTCCCTCAATTTCTCATTTGAATCAGCTCTCCCAAAGTATGATATTATTTCTTCATCAACATAGTTTTGTCTGTGGCTAAAGAAATAAATTACTTGCATGTGATAGGCCTAGGTGACTTTGCTAAATCTCCTTATGCATTGGTTTGATTTTTTAAGTTAATGCTCTATCATAAAAGGTAAGGCTTTTTGCATCTGAATTTGCTTATATGAAATAGAGATGATAAAATCTACCCCGCAGAGTAATTACGGTAAAACAGACAATTCACGTCAAAGCAAACGGCAAACTGTAAGGTGCTATATGAATGCACATTCGTAATTCTCCATTGGTTTAGAATGATCAGAAACAGTAAATGGCCTCCTGGTATAAAATGCAAGATTCCAGAAGTCCAAGTTGTGAAATCCAGACAGCTTTCATTTAACAAAGCAGTCTCTTAAACAATCAGCCCTAGTAATAAAAGGCTAAGCGCAACTATTTTTGGTAATTGTTCTGCCTTGCTCAGGACACCACTCATAATATATGCATATTTGAAACAAAACTTCTCAGCCACATTATTCAATATGTTTACTCTTTTACTTAAGACAGGAGGAGGAGGAAAAAATGATTTCATACTGTAAGGGATTCTAGACAGAAGAGTCAAAACAAAGATCACCAAAGCAGAGACCACATTCAGCTCCCCTGTGGGTCCCGGAGACGGACCCGCAGCAAGGGAAGAAGGGCTTGTCAATCACACAAGTGTCTGCAGCTTGAAGCACAGAAAGGATTCATGAATGAAAGGAGAAAGCCAAGAAGAATCAACAACTTGGTGAACCAGAAGGCTGGGCTGCTGGCTTCCAATCTTCTGTTCTGAGGCAAACTAAAAATAGCATGGGTTTGTGTCGGCAATCCAAGGAATCAAAGCAGGACAGATGATGAGAGCTGAGTCACAGCAAGTGACACTGTTGACAGGGAGGATGGACGCAGCTACAAGACAGATGATGTAGCTCAACCTCCAGGCAGGAGGTGAGGACGGGAGGAGCGGAAAGGACAGAGCCGTCAACGCCATGCCTTGTGTGAGACTTGCTTATCAAGAACTTCTTTCCAAATCCAGCAACTGCTTAAAGAAGCTCTGGGAGGCCAAGTTGTGTGTTGCTTATATGGATTGAGTTGTCGTTATGCAGTGGAAAGATCACTGGCTTTGAAGCTGGAGACTTCGGGGAGAAATCTAAGCTTTCCCACTGAAACCTTATGAGGTTCAGTTTTGCCGCTTTTAAAACGGATACAGCAATACCTCCCTCCGAGTGTGGCTGTGAGGACTGAACGAAAGGAGGCCCCTGACACGGGGACTAGACCAGAAAAGGTGTTTAGAAAATGTGCGAAGTCCTTCCTCTCTGCCCCCAGCAGACAAGAGGCTTGGTTTAGGAAGCTCTTTTGCTATTATTTTCCTCCTTAATCATTTCCAGTCATGGCCTGTTTGCACAAGCAGGGGGATTAGAGATCATCTAGTTCCACCTTCCACCCAAGCCAGTGATAATCCCGACCACACTCCTGACATCCTGCCCTTCAGCCCACCTGCTGCAACGGATTCTGTGATATGGAGCTTTGATTGCAAGAAAATTTTGCCACGGCTGTTGAAATATGCCCATGTTACTAGGTTTTTATAAACTCAAATAATGTAAAAGTCTTTTTCCAAATGTAAAGCACTGTATAAATGCAACAGAAGCAGACAGATGAAAACATACCAGTTTATATTAAGTAGTCTAGTTCTCTCAGACGGTGCAGCCCAAGCCTCCCCCTCCACCTTTTAGCAGTAGAATCCCTTTCCAAATAGATTCTACATATTACCTAAGACACTAAATCAGTAAAAGAAACACTTTTGTGGGTTACATTGGAGGAGGGAGCCGTGCCAGCCTCCCTCCAGTCCCCCAGTTTTCGCCCCATCCTCCTAGGCTGCCAGAGAGACACTTGAGCTACATCCCAGGGCTTCTCAGCAAAACAGCTTGAAACCCCTGCTGTAGGGAGACAAAATTCTGACATTAGCCTCATACTTTCCTAGATAAGGCAGAGACATCACAGAGAAAGGACTGGTTTACAGTGTTACTAGAGCAAAATGGCTCAATTTGGGCACAAGCAGTAATTAGCTTAATGAAGGCCAAAGCTGTAATTTCAACCAGCCTGGTTGTAATGCAATTTGAGATACTTTGCAAGAATTTAGGGGTAGGAAGAAAAATTCAGTGAAATTAGACTGAGAGAAGGTGCAGGTTGCAATTTTTTGAGAGAGCTCTTAAGTGAAACTCAGAAGATGTTTTTAGTGCAAATAATACTTGATTGCTTTAAAAGTGCAGTGAATGCCATGATTTAATTTACTAATAGCTAATTATTAGTGGTTTTGAATCCTGCTGCTGATAGTGTGACCTTGGGCAACAAAACTGAATAAGAAATAATTTCCTTATTCACAAACACAGAAATAATAGTCCTTATTTTGGGTGGAAAATTATTTCATAAAAAAGATCCTAAAATCACTCACCAAAGATAAAAAGTTGTTGGATTTACCCACATTAAATAGTAAGGATTTAAAAAAGAAATTATTGCTAAAAGTTATCAGACAAATTAAAAGCTAGAAGTTAATTATTTCAGCATCTGAAACTGACAAGGAATTAATACCTAGATTATAAAACAGAAACAGAGAAGGGTATAAAGGACATAAAAGGCAATTTTTCAAAAAGGAAAATCTAAATGGGTAAAACGTAATGTCAAAAGGTGCTCTAGGCCAGGCGTGGTGGCTCACGTCTGTGATCCTAAAACTCCAGGAGGCTGAGGTGGGCGGATTGCTCAAAGGTAAGAGGCTGAGCAAGAGCAAGACACCATCTCTACTAAAAATACAAAGAAATTAATTGGCCAACTAAAAATATATAGAAAAAATTAGCCAGACATGGTGGCGCATACCTGTAGTCCCAGCTACTCGGGAGGCTGAGGCAGAAGGATCGCTTGAGCCCAGGAGTTTGAGGTTGCTGTGAGCTAGGCTGATGCCATGGCACTCTAGCCCGGGAGGCAACAAAGTGAGACTAGGTCTCAAAAAAATAAATAAATAAATAAATAAAAGGTGCTGAAACATTCTGTAATTCAAGGTATGAAAATTAAAACAACACGAAATGTCACTCTCAGCCATCAGAATGACCAAAATTTAAAAGGTGGTTCATACCAAATGTTGGCGAGGATGTAGGGAGATGGGAACTCACATGTATTAATGCTATTTCTATTCAGGAAACCAGTCTGAAATTAAACATGTATACATCATATTTGGACCCCAGGATCCAACTCTTGTGCACACAGCCCAGAAATAATTCTCACACAGATCCCCAAGGCTCTCAAATGAAGATGTTAGTTGCAGAATTGTTTGTGACAGCAGGGAGCTGGAGGTAAATTTGGGTGTTCTATCAACTGGGGAAGATATAAATAAAATGGAATGAATGCAGACAATGAAATACTATGCAAATATTGCAAGTCTACACAACAACATGGATATATCTGAAAACATAATGTTGAGTGAAAGAATAAGAAGTATTCATACTTTTTATATAATAGTCTATTTATGTTACAGAGATGTATAATTTATGTGAATTAAAACAAACACACACAATATATATTTAATGGAGACACACGCCCATTTCAGTTCCAGCGTATTTAGGCAGTTCCCTGCAGAGGAAAGAGTACAGGTAGGAGGAACGGGGGTGGGGGAGAGGAAAAATACCAAAATAAGAGCAGGGTCTTGCATGGGCATAGGGTGATGAGGAGCTGTGAACTGAGGAGTGTGCGCAACTCAGGTCCATAGCTGAGGCCCAACTCTTTAAACATGGTTGAGTTCTTGTAAAGCTGAAATAAGGTCTCTGGGTCAAATTTCCTGGCAATATAGGACCTGATCAGCACCTATTTGCTTCCTTCATGACTCTCAGAAAATGTAAAAGGAATGGAGTTTCCTTTTGTTTGTTTCCTCTAACAATTTGAGGGATAAAAATATGAGTCTCAAGAAAATGAAGTATTAAGAATAGCACTCAGATATGAGTACGAACACTGGTTCCCAAACCTGTGTGCATGTCAGAGTCACTCAGAAGATTTACAAGAAATCCACATAACCAGGCTCAATCCCATCTCTCCCTCCCCCATGGCAAAGTGGATCATCATCTCCAAAGGCAGGAGGAAAGGGGGACCAGGGCATAATGTGGGGTCCACGAAGCACAATTTGGAAAGCATCAGCCTTGTGCCTGACGGTCTGTCCACTAGGGTATCAGCCACTCCTGTTCTTTGGATCGTTGCTTTTAAGACTTTCAAGGGCTTTTGCTAAATAAAGCAACAGCCAATTGCTCAAAAAGAAATACATTTCAAAATATATGATTAGTGTATACAGTATGGTACTCCATCTGCTCTTCCAAAATACTTGAGTTTTAGAAAATAATGTGTAGACAGGTCTATAAATTGCTACCTCCCACAAAACAAAGGGGACTTACTTTAAGGGGTAAGGAAAAATATTTTTTTCCTTTGGTTTACCCGTAGCAAGAGAGCTAATCTATAAGAGCAAGCAAGCATGCCTTCAGTCATTCATTCAGTCAGTTGGCACCTGAGCTAAAATAAAGTACTTTATTCTAAGGATGGTTCAGCTAACTTACAGGAATTTGGCATCCACAATAAAAATAACCTGTACAAACTTAGCAACTTTCCTTCTCATCGCTCAATATTCAAGCAAGTAAATGTGTGCCTTGCACTGGAAGATCCTAGAAGGCAGAGAATGTAACCCTGTGTGTTGAATGTCACTATGGGCTCCATGTGCTCCAGCCTTTGCTTGATGTTGACTAGGATAATTGCTCATTTCTATTACATTTCCCACAGCGTTTAGCACTGTGTCAGTCTCAGCCTTTCCCAGCACTGCTCAGATGCCATTTGGAGACCTTGAGACTTAAGGCCACCCTCAACAAATTCCTGAACCAATCTCTCTGGCCGGTGGCTGAGGCTTGGACTGGCTCAAGAGAAGCGGCATGGTAAAATAAGAAAAATGTGGGTTTTGGGGTCAGACAGCTCTGGGTTTGAAACCAGAGCTCTGGCTCTGTCACTTATTGGCTAAGTCTCGGTCTCTTCATCTATAAAATGGGATAATGGCATCAACCTTGCTGGGTCCCTGCAACAATCAGAGAATGTGCATACAGTTCCTTGGACGGAGTGGGTCTGGAAACGAAAGAAGGGAAGCTGCTACTGATCTAAGTGTGTTGCTGCAAACACAGGAGCGAGTTTTCTGTGAGAGGCTCTGATTCCCCAGTGCTCATACAATTCTAGTTCATATCTCCATGCTCTGCAAAGGATGCTGGGCTCAGGTGGAAGAGTTTCTGCAATCCAAAGCTCTCATTAGAATGGGATCCCCTCCTAAACCCCACACTGCCAATTTGGTTGCAACTGGAACAACCTACCTAATCATTTCCAGCCCATCTCCATCTGGAGTCCCTGTTATCAATGCCAATGACTGAAATCAATGCTTTAAATTCTGTAGATCATTCAGAAATATAATGTGTCACTACTAGGAACTCCTAACGGGCTGCCAAAAACCCCACCTTTTTTTGATATCAACAGTGGCCTGGACCAGGGATGCTTTCATTCTTCCTTTTGGGTATTCTAGTCTGGACTGATGTACAATTGCTTTCTCCTCCATGGGCCAGGCTTAGACTTCATCCCCTCCAGCCTGGCCTCCAAGACCCAGCTCTTACCTCTTCTGCCCTGACCAATATGCCCCTTGGCCAAGCCATCCAAGAGCCAACATACAGGGCTTGGGACTTACTTAAAAAATGTTTGTTGAATGAAAGAGTCAATGAGTCCATGAAAATGAATGACTGAGTAAATGAAAAGAGTCGTTCCTCATCCCTGAATGAGATTTGGATTGATTGGATAGTTGGACTGCTGCCCAGTGCAAGCAACCATCATCTGGCACTGCCTCTGGAGGGAGAGGCTGACCTCAGATAGCTCCACATATGAGCTTCTAAACATACAGTGTATGTGTTCTCATTCAGTTGATTTGTGGATATTAAAATCAACTGCCACAATGTCCAAAACTATAATATATGATTCTTTAAAGTTCAATTGTAACATGGTTTTTGGTTTATATTCTAAAACACAATCTCTCACCCAATACGTTAATTTACATATCTACATAATGAAATTCATGCATATATATGGGCACATATTTTAATGAATCTAAATAGATCACTATGGTTTTATGCATGAAAGCTTTTTAAAAAACCTGGCATGATATGTATCCATATTAAATCACTCTCAAAAATGGTAACTTAAGAACAGAATTTTCCATGTTGTTTTCTACTACTGATTTATTTTTCTGCTGTTAGATTGACCACCTTGCCTCTCCTGAAATGTCATCTTGTTTGAGTAGTCCTTTTTGACTCTCCCACGAGTCACTGTATTCTCTAGATACTCAAAACCCTTTTTATAGGCCTCTAAGAGCATCGATGTCAAGGTCTTCATCTGCTGTGGTCTAACGCTTGTATCCTCACAAATTTCATATGCTGACACCTAATCCCCAATGCAATAATATTAAGAGACAGAGCCTTTGGGAGGTGATTAGGTCATGAGTATCGGCCCTCATGAACAGGATTAGTGAAGTTATAAAAGAGGTCAAGGGAGCTTATCAGCCCTTCTACCATGTGAGGATGCAACAAGAAGGCACCACTTAAGGAGCAGGGAGTGAGCCCTCACCAGGCACCAAATTTGCTGGCACCTTGATAACATTATCTATAAGGTTATGAAAATTATATGACCCGCATGTGTAGACATGTATGTTCTGGCACTAGAAACGCAGCCTCAAGCATAACGACAAACACTGTTTTATTAGTGTTGTTATGACATCTACTCCTTTCTCACATCAGGGTCTCTTTCTTGCACCTGGCTCAAGAGTCAAGTATAATTGTTGTTATGCTATAGGCATTCAACAACTACAAACGCATTCTCCAGAACTCCTTATTTTCTACACAGAAAAGTTCCCAAAATGCTCTTCAATGAAGAAAGGGTTGGGATAGGATTCATTGCACAAACCTCCATAATTATGGCTGTTTTTTTAATCTTTTCGGGATGCATATCTCCTGAGAAAGTTCCCTACGAAAGGAGGCATTTGCTGGGCTGTAGATATCAGACAGTGCCCAGGTAAAGTCAAATAATTCTGAAGAGTGGGAGGACGCCTCTGCATACGTCTGCTTGGCATTGTCCAGATCTCTTTCCCTTTCTTGTAAAACTTTCCCCGTCCAACACTTGGAATTCTTAATATTTCCTCCTTGCTAATTTCATTTTTTCTAGTCTGTTACAGGAATGGGGAAAATTTCAGAAAAACAAAGTACAGTACCCATTTACAGTAAATCAGTCAAAAGTTCGAATAAAATCAATAGATGGTCAAGTGTTCAGTGGTCCAACTGAAGCAATTTAACATAAAGGAGAAAAGCTGCTTCAGTGATGTTTTTGATAGCAAACCCACAGATTCACTAGCTACTTTACTAAGAATATATTTTCTTCAACCTCCAAATTCACAAAAGCTCATGAACTTCTATTTTATTTTACATTCTTAAACATTTTACCATTTTTTTCCCTTTTAAAGTCAAACATCACAGACTTAAAAAAAAAAACAACAGATAATTGAGTTCTTTTATCAGCCTCCTCCACGAGGCACTTTAAGAGACATTTTATTTATTCTTGGCTTTTGGAAAAATTTCAGCCCACAGATTGTTTGTCATTTTTCTCATTTTGGTCAATTTGTCATTATAATTAGTTTTAATCTTGGATTGCAGGATCTTTTCCTTCTGAATATTAAGAAACCTACCCAAAATGACTTGACAGGGAAGGGAAAGGAAGGAGAAAACAAGTAAGACAAAGAAAAAAAATGAAAAGCTCCATCTTACAAATGATTATGACTTATCAATGGAGTTGCTGCTGCTGGGAGGGTCTCCAGGGGGTGTGGCGGCTGAGCTCCAGCTAGCAGCAAGAGCTTCTGTTGTGGATGCTGAGCTTGTCTGCCAGTGCTAATCAAGGCCGGAGAATCTCCGCTTCACATGCATCTTTCAGGAGAGCTTTTTAACAAATGGCTGAGCGTTAGCCTAGAAGTTCATTCTGATGGCTCCTGGAGCCTCTCAATGCACCTCCTGTCTTTCTTAAAGGTGCTGGCCACCATTGAAGCAGTCAGAGAGGAGGGATATACCACAGGTATTCAAGGACCTCAGTGTCACAGCCTAGTCCCTCCTCTGTGTAGTTGTGTCTGGACTTTCCTACAAGCTGTCACTCCCTCCAATGGACTTTCCCAATTCCCAACACTTGACTCCATGAGAGGTGTCCACCTTCTGTGGGCAATGGAATTATCAGATGGGTTAGTTATCTCACTGGCTGAGAGCTTCCTGGTGGTGGAACTGTACTTTTTCCTAGCATCCCTCAGATCCTAATTAACTAACTGATGCAAAGGAAGAGAGCCATTAGTCAAATTCACAGGACAGAATGAAACTTTAGAGAAGGAATGGGTTCATTAACTTAACAATGAGTAAGATTTCTTCTGAAATTGGGCTTCCATCTTGCAGGAAAGCTATGTTCTTGGATGTTGATGTTAGATCTTCAGGTAGGAGAGTAAAGGCCAAGAGGAAACTCAATTTCAGTTAAAAATATAGTTCTAAGGATGCCGTGACCACTGAAAACCTTGTAAGGAGGGAAACCATGACAAACACCCTTGTGTTGGGTGACTCCACAGCCATAGAAGGCCTGGGAGGTGGGCTTAGGTTTGGCCAGGCCTTCCCCAGAGCAAAAGGTTGGGTGGGGGACCTTGGAATTTTCTAGGCACTTCCTGAAATTTAGAACTTCAGTGAACTGATTTTTTTTTTTAAACTCTTCTCAAGAATGGCAAATCCTAAGTTAATTCTATAGGACTGGGATCATGCTTTAATCCATTCTATTATATTCAAGGAATGTCTACTTTGTACCAAGTATTGGAAATTCAGAAAGGGACATAAATAATTCAATATATCATGAGAAAAACCATAATATACCATAGCTATTAGGCAGAGAGGTAGCAGCAAAGAGATATTTGAGTTAGGTCAAGAATGACAAGTAGGAACTTTCTAGGCAGAAGGGCAGAAGGGAGGGACAATCCAGGCAAAGCTCTGGAATAGCCTGGCACATCTGGAAAACTGACAGTAGCTCTAGAACATCTAGAACACAAGCAGTGAGGGCGTCTGGTCAGACGGAAGACTGGGACAAGGTGAACACAGGCAAGTCACGGGAGCCTTGCACTCCAGGCCAAGGGGGCCAGACTCATCCTGTAGGAGCTGCTAAAGGGCCCTAAACAAGGAGAGATGTGGCCATTGGGATTGCATATTAGGACAACTGCTCTTCTAAATATGACTTGTTCCAGCCAGACTCCATTTCCAAATTCTAAATTTTGATCTTATAAAACATTTAGATCTTAGAATGTTGCCCAACAGTTCTGGCTTTTATTTGATGGTTTAGCTCACCTTTCCTAGGAGAAATGCCTTTCCTTTCTCCTTGGGGCTGCACTGAACCTGGACGCCAGAAGCTTGCAAGTCCACGGGCTGGAGGCTGTGCCCACTCAGTCTGCATGTACGTACTTCACAAAGAGGGGCCTCCTGCTCCTTGCTCTCATTCTGGAACCCCAATTATCGAGACGGTGTAAAAGAAAACTAATGCTGGGTAAGAAACAGAACCACAGAGACCTCGGGACGAATATGTCCTCTTGGCGCTGCCTTGAACAAACACACATAAACAAAGCCAAATGGAAACACGGAGTGAAAATGTGTTTTCTCCTGCTGAAGCAGCACATTTGGCAAACTTTTACTTAAAGGAAATATATTTGGTAAATATAATGCAAATATTTCGTGACAAGAACAGTGTGAGCTAAACTTAATATGTTATGGTGCAGGGAGGAGGGGCGTAGGACGTGTTTCATCTGACAGACGCTATCGGAGAATGGAGGGGGAACAGCACCCACGGGGTGACACCGGACACCTGGAAGGAAAGTGGGCCCATGGGAATAGCTGATGACTGTAGAAAACAATACAGGGCCTCAGGGAAGGTGGTGTTTTCTGCCTTCACTTTGCATTCTATGGAGAAAAGCAAGCCGATGACTTTCAGGTTAGAGGAGTGATTTCAACTTGGGCCAACTGTGCCACGACCCCGGCCCCTGCCCCCCTGGAAGGTTTGGCAATGTTTGGTCATCCCAGCGGGAGGTAGGGGTGCTGCTGGCATCTAGTGGGCAGAGGCCACCGATGCTGACACACATCACACAATGCACAGGACAGCCCCCCACCACCAGGAATGATCCAGCCCGAAATGTCAACAGCGCTGAGGCTGAGAAACCTTTGACACCTCACAAAGTCTGCGCCTGCAACCCCTCGGCTGAACTATTCTACTTTCCATGGCTGCATCTGAAGACGGCTGCCAGTAGATTTAAAAAAAAGAAAAACACACACCATAATGTCTAAAAATAAAACCATTTTTATACTTCAAGGAACAACAGAGCCATCATCTTTTCGTGACTCTCTGAGCGCTCGAACGTTCCCGAGTCTGGGAAGAGCGGCCCCGAGATCTATACATAGCTCCCGGGCCCTCGGAGCCTCCCTGCGCCGTGTCTGGCCTTGGCCTCTCTGAGCTAGCTGCTGCACAAAAGATAAGACCTTAATTTATGAAAGGATGCTATTCTTGGCAGGTAATGATCAGAAACTTCCAGTACAGGCTCCTTCCACATGACCAGAATCAATCCCGCCCCGCTGTCCAACCCCTGGCATTCGGTCCCCGTCTTGCCCCGACTCATCGCGATCTTCCCGGGCCCCAGCCGGGGGCCTGAAAGCCCAGCAAGTGTCGGCGCCTTCTCTTTTCACTTTGCCCCAGCCCCTCCGCCTCTTATCGAAAAGATAGACTGGAGAATGAATTTTCTAACAAGCAATTTTTAAAAAGGCAAAAGGTCCAAACGCCATTAAGAATCCAGAGCCCAGCCTGACTATTACCTTAGACAAATCACCTACTCGTAATTTTCTTCCCACAAATGTCTGTGAGGGCTGCCAGGCTGCGGCGGAAATTTGTTTAATGACAGTCTCTGGAAATTCAAACACTCTGAGCAGGGTGATGGATGTGTCTCTTCACCCCACCCCCCAGCACCACCCCCTCGGCCTCTTTCCCAGCCGCAGAACCAGCAGCCGCACGCACGGAGGACCGACTCCAGACGCACGCCCCGGGCCAGAGGAATCCATCTCGGCTTGACGTGCGCTCCGTTCCTTCCCATGTCCCTCCACGTCCCCTTCATCTTCATTCTTCCATCCCCAGCACCCAGCGCGGTACCAGCTTGGCTACGACTGCGGGGTAATATTTTTACCTTCCTGCCCTCCTTTCCCTGAGCATGTTACATAAGGAAGATCCCAGCTGCCCAAGGCAGAGAGGCGGAGGACGGGACGAGCTCCCCAGGTGAGGCTGAGGTCCGTCCTCATCCCTGCTCTGATCTGTGAGTCTCGGCATAACTCACTGTCCCCGCACAGCCACAGGCTGTCCCCTTGGTTCACAGGTGAAGAACCAGGCTTGGTCCCGGAGTGATGCTCTCAAAGTAACACATACAGTAAGTGACAAGGGTAGGGCCTAGGTTTCACTGGACTGCCATCTCTCTGAAGAGTAATGGCTTTGACTTTTTAAACCCAGGTGGACAGATTTTCCCTTTTCCCTGATGTGTGGCAGGGTTAGGGTTAATTAGTCCTCTGTAAGGGCCCCCCGGAGTCCCATGGGGGACCTGACTCACCCAAACTGAGGTTGGGGTCTCAGGTTTTGCCTTTTCCAGCTTTGGGATTTACTCAGAATTATACTTAAACCTCATAGGATTAAACCTTTCCCTCTCCCCCTTCTCCCCTTAGTGTGAGGAGGTTGGGAAGGGAATCCAAGTGCACGGTGCCTTGCACCAAACTTACCCCAAGGGAGGATGCAGGCGTGTGCGCTCTCAGCGTCTGGAGTGGGAATAAGAACAGGAGATGGAAACCCAGGTGCTTCCATTTAATCCGCTCGTTGCTGAAGCTCAGAGGCCCGTCCTTCGATGTTCCCTCACTATTATGTTGATTCCTATTTGACCCTCACGATTTATATTTATATTTTCCTATATTTCTAATGTAATGGAATCCCCTAATTTACTATGTTTCCTGCTTCTTGAACTATTTTTGTCCTAATTCCATACTTGCCGGAAGGAAAAAAAATCCCCATAACTCATTTTAAAGCAAACGACAAACAATTAGCCCTGAAACGACTAGCTCCTGTGGGAGTTGCTGGTAGGTGCCGAGCACCATTGAAAACGATGCCCAGCCTTTCGGTTTCAAAAATTATAACAACAATACTACCACTTCTAGAGAACTTACCTCATATTAGGCACGTTTCTAAAGGCTTTCTATGGTTTAATTCATTTAATTGTCTTGACACCCATAGGAGGTTCATAGTGTTATTCCCAATCTATAGATGAAGAGACTGAGGCAACTTGCCTAGGGCCACACAGCAACTGAGTGGACAGGGTAGGGATTTGAACCCAGATTGTCTGGCTCCAGACTGCCTCTAGAGATGCTTCTTGGCAAATGGATTTAATGGCCAGGGAAGAATGCAAAGCATACGTAGTACTGGAGACTTATAAACAACTAGCAAATTCAAGACTCTTTGCTTAACCTAATGTTTGTCAAACTTGTTGGGTTACAGAACATGTTTACATGTTCCACCTGTTAACAGTACCTTGGAAACATGTTTCATGGAATATGATTTAGAATTTCCTGCTCAGCAGCAATCCCACATACAGAAATCCTAGCTCAAACTGGTGCTAGTAAGGTTCTAGAGACTCTCTAGGTTAATTCTTAGGCTAACACCAAGGAGTGAGCTATAACCTTCCTTTGAGAAAGTCAGAGTAGCAGAATCGAAAGCTTACAGCACACAAGGTAGCCCAGAATTGGGAACTCCCCACTGTGGTACCACTTCCAGTCCTACTCTGGGAGACAGTAGAGAACTATTTTAGCAAAACACATGCCCCTTCCCCCATACATTTACTGGGGGCATCAAACTTGAAGGAACTAGTTCACATTAGAGTGTGGAAGACTGACTGGTCCAGGGGCTATTCACATATTTAAAGAAATTGGTTACTTCCAAAGACTATCATTTCAACTACAGTAAGGGGCTCCAGGGGAAGCAATTTGGGGGTTCAAGTAGCAGGAAATAGGTGACTCATCTCTCAACTGTTCTGGGAAGCCAGACTGGGATTTAACTTTAATAACTTATGCCAGTCAACCTCTGATTATTCAGAAATCCAAACTTCATCTCTATGAGCTTTATCATTTCCCTTAGGTATTGGTAAATCTCTGAAAATCTCAAAAGACAAATGAGGAAAAAGAAGATTCAGGAGTTTCAGGTTTTTTCCACTTGTTAACCAAGAAAATAAACTCCTTTGATTCAAGTGAGGCTTCCGGATTAAGTCCAAGATTCATAAATGCATCTTCCCTCCGCTCCAGAAAACAGAAAGCTGGCTGTCTCTTGCCACCTGCGCTTCTATCCAAGAATAGGATTATTTTAAGACATTCTGAATCTCCTTCTACCTCTTTTCCTGCAGACTCGACAAGGCCGTGACAGCAATGCTTACCCTTCCCCAGCCAATCAAGAAGACTTTAAGCAAATCACTTAGTGCAACCAGTCAAAAAGAACCATCTGTAACTCAGGTGCAGAAGGCAATGGCAACAGCATCAGCGGCCCACAAACGACATTCTATATTTGCAAAGTGAAGTCTCTGATAAGCAGGTGCATTACGCCATCTTATTTCATCCCTATTCAGGAAGCACTGACAAGAAACACATTAAGGGCAGCAACACTCTGCAACGAAGAGATAACACTGGCCTCTATCTCAGGCCCTGTTCGGGCCCCTTCTGAGTTCCCGCTGTCTGGTTAATAACACTCACCTCTAAGGAGGAGGCTGGGCAGCCTCCCAGGCCCACTGCCAGGATAGACTGTAACTAGTAATACCAACCATGTCTAACATGCAGTCATCCCACCCATCAGGTCTGACTCTCCTGGGCATCAGATGACCCTGCTCAGGAAGTAAGAGTCTTTCTCTACTAGTGAAAGACAGCTTTTTCTGAATGGCAGGAATGTACCAAAGTGTGACATGTGATACACAAAATGCCGCATAGTGCGTGCATACACACTTGTGCACATGCTCAGATAATGATGAGTGCCCAGAAAGACAAGAGTGACAGGCAGTGGTACAACTTCACTGGTCACAGACAGCCGCCATCTATGGAAGGTTTACTCTGGTCAGCCATTGAGCTAAGTGCTCTATCAGCCCTAATAGTGGAGGTTACCAAGAAAAGGTAGTTGAAAGAGATTAAAAGTTTTACTCAAGGTCACATGGCTAGTAAGTAGCAGACTCACTGGAACCAAACAGAAGATACATGAGATACCAAAGCCCATACTCTTCCCTACTGCCTCCAGTGGGTAACCTTGATCTGGCCAGGTGCAGACTGGGGTGTGGACTCCTCCCAGGCTCACTTCCCAATGTCCAGAGGTCAGCAACACCACCAGTACTCCATGGACCCTTCCATGCCCACAGCAGCAGGGCTGAGCTCTGCACCCCCTGCTGTGTGGACGAAGGAGTAGGTGCTGCCATCTCCTCTTAGATCCCTAGGGTCACTTCCCTGCTGAGTCTCCTGCCTCCCAAATCTGAGTTTTCTGATGGAAGGCAGGTAAATACATATCAAGGCACTAGACAGAAAATTTCTCACTCTAAGTTGGGATTAAAATGATCATATAACTATTTCTGAATGGGCCAATATACCATGACACCCAGCATCACCCTCCAAATCTTTATTAAGCACCCTTAATGGTGATCCAGCCCCGTGTTCAGTATGGCCCAGCCCAGACTGGTCAACACTCAGAAAATATTTGACGGATGAATGGCTCAAGCAGCTGATGACTTTTAAAGAGGGTATGTCTTAAAGTCACTGTAACAGAACAATATGAAAGCAGCTGGCAATATGTACTGACATATTAAGTATTAAAATCTGTGATGGTCAAATCTATTGCATTGACTTTCCAATGCACTTGAAAAACACTTCTCCCAAGTGAGTCCCCTGGATATGGGCCAGAGTGTGTCTGGTCAATGAGTTACTCCCAAAATGTAAATAAGGAGGTTCATCAGCTTTGAACACCCTGCGGGAGCAGTTGAGAAAATGAATAGTCTGCTGCTCCATGAGATCCAAGTGGCCTAATGAATTAATGTATTTCCACAAGGGCCTAAATTAATGTTTACAGATTATGTTGCTCATTAGGTGGCATCCCTACTGTGTGGAGAACAGGTCGATCCAAAGCAAAGGGAGGTGGGGAAACACTGGATCACTGAGCCATCGTGAGCTCTCCCCATACGTAATGTAACTAAGCTGATTACCGTAGTGTGCAGGTTTCCCCAGCCCGAGGGCCAGCTGCCACTGACCAGGGAATGCTTAGGCCCTCTGGATGTGTCTAGAAACTCCAAGGTGCCTTCTTGGGCCCAAAGGAGTTATGTTAATAATATCAATAGCAGGCCAATGTTAGGCTAATTCGAAAGCTACATTTTGCTTCCAAATTACAGATTCAGTGAATTTTACTCCATATGCATCTATTGTAATATTTTAGGTGGTGCCTTTTTAAGATGAACAGAATAGAAAGCCTACCTTTGTGCAACTGCCTTGAGTTAAAGGTATAATTTCCTAACTTTTAAAGGTTTGTTTCTCTTAGGCTGTCATTGAAATTACTTATGCCTTTAATTTGCTGAGTTGCGTTTAGCGGGAAGCCTCCCAAGCCACACGCTGTGCTCCGTTACTCACTCCTCTGTTCCAGGGCCATCACAGGAGTAGTTGTAATTGAAATACCCCCCAGGACAGGATAAAATCATCTTTTCCAGAGCATGCTCAGGTACATCATTTTTTAATGTTGTGTTTTAAGAAACACTTCACTGATTCTTTAAAATAAACTTGACTCTGTTTGTCTCCCTCATTGAGAAAGTCTATCATTCCAACCATGTTTGCAATTTCAACTGTTTTCCAATCAGGCAAGTGCAAAAAGAGATCAGAGCACATCCTCCAGGGTGAGAAAGACATGCTTCCTTTACTTCTGCATAAGAAAGGCATATAGAAAAATTCAGTGGACCTCTTCAAACTCACCTGGGAGGTGAGAACATGGGCATCTTCAATCTTTCTCTCTCTCTCTCTACCTCTACCAGTCATTAAAAGGGGTCAAAAGGGATGTGAGTTTCTGGCTCTTCTATTGCACTTGATCCATTAGTGTCAATTTGATAGTGGAGAGATTTAGTCTAAAATAATGCAGATTTTAATAAATGAAAACTTTGGCCACTGTCACACGACTAAGCACCATGCAATCATGAAAAGGATGGTTGCAAATATGGAAAGAAAAGTGCTTCCTTTCAGACACTTAAGGTGGCTTTTTGGGATTTATCACAGAGGGTCAATCTCCCAGAATCAGTGCTAGCTGCTTGAGCTATAATGGATGCGACTGCAAAAGGGTCTTATCACGTAAGAATTTGTGGCCTTAAGTAAAACTCATTTATCTTTTCAAGACCTCAGTTTCATAATCTCCCCAATCACAACACTCATATAGACTCTGCAGAGCTGTTGTAGGATTAAATTATAAACACATGGACAGCACCCAGTGGCACACTCAACACACAGTAGGTCCTCAATACATGCGACCTTAATACAAATCCAAAGTCTGAGCTGTGTGATCTTGGGCGCACGTGCAGTTACCTCCATGAAAAGGAGAATGGTATTACGTAGCTCACAGAGTTTTCTTAATGACCATCTGGGGGTGTTAAACAGTAGGTGAGCAAATTTTATGTGTATGTGTGTCTCTAAGGATGTACAGGAAAATCAGAAATCATAATACAAGGTATTGTTTCAGGTAACCAGATACAATACACAAGACTTTACATGGGCCTAGGTGACAACAAACCTGTGCTAAGATGTAAGATGATCTGCTCTTTCGAGGGTAATCCTCATTCATTTGTTCATAAACATTGATTTTGAACTGTGTTAAGAGGCAGTTCAAGGCACTGTTAGACACAATTTAGTGAGACATGGCTCCTGTCCACACACAGGAGAGGGTTCCCACACAGTATCCTTCCGATAAGTTTTAGTTTTCTTTTTTCCATCTCTCAAGGAGCTCCCTGATTAGCTGGGAGACAAAGGAAAGTCAATTCAGTGGTAAAAGAGAGCAAACTGCTGAACCCCTTCTGTCACTTCCAGTTTGGTGGATGGAGAAAAAAAGTGCTAGTACTGAGGAGTCCATCTATTTCTTTCTAATTGGGGATCTTGAAATGCATGAATAAAAAATGTCGTGAATGCAGACCCCACTAATTTGAAGTCTTTGTAATTCAGGAAATGATGGACTATTGCTTAATCTTGCAGAGGTAAGGGGGAAGATAGAGTGCTGAAGAAATACTAAGGGAAACAAACCTGGACGGTTCTAAGGGGTATTGTGTTTCTGTTAACTGAAGAAGCGGCAGGCTAGAAGGTGCAAGAGGAGACAGACACAGACAGCAAAGCTGAGGGCTGATTTCCTTCTCCCTGTGCCTCTAGCACGCCCTAGTCTCCTGGCTGTGTCTAAGATGAGGGCTCCCGTGTCTCTGCAGCCTGCTGGGTCAGGCTGGCACCTCTGTGTGCTCCATTCATCACCGAGTGCCCAAGCTTGGCATCTGGCACTCAGAGGGCTCCCTAAATGTTTGTTGATGCAGCAGGAAATTCCTGCTCCCCACTTCTGGGTTCCTCCGGTGTGCTGCAGAGACTGGGTGGAGACAAGTGTTCAGGGGATTGTGTTAGGGCTGGCTCTGAAAAGATAAGGACTTCTGTCCCTTCTCTGCCAAGGTATTCTGAAATGTCCTTTTGGCCCAATTAACCCTTGCCTCAATGCAGCTCAGAGCACGCAGGGCTAGAAAATACCTTTAATCCCAGCTCCCTGCCCACCCCCAACTTTGAGAAGACTATATTACTTCGGGCTGCAGGCTAGGAATGTCTGCGTCCCAAGCTTGCTTAGATAGGACTCTTCACAATGCCCCAGACTTTCACAGACAAAACTTTCCAGGAGCAGAATGTATGAGGGCACTTTCAAGTACACTAATCCATCTGACCCAAGGTACCCCAGACAGGAAGGACTGGCCACCTTCTTCTAGAAAGTCCAGGTCATCGCCTCCTTGAAGATCTGTTCGGGCTCTAAATCTACTCTCTTATGTTGGAACTTGGTGCAGGAGGATAAATTGTAGCTCCTGCTAAGCCTCCAAGGTGAGAAAGGAGCTGTGAAATCACAATTGCACGAAAAGCACTTTAAAAGCTCTGTGTGAAATACTCTCTGTGTCTGCGTGTCCCTGAGTGAGAGATGTGGGACCAACAAAAGCCATTGCGAGGACAGAAAGCCAGGACCCGAGCAAGAGCACGGGTGCAAGCTCTCCTGACTGCGAAAAGAAAGGCAATCCTGTGGGATCCTTCCCGACACACGACAGCTCAGGGAGGTCTGGGGAATCCAACGGAGCAGGCAGGAGCTGGGGAGCAGAACACAGAGGGCAGGTGGGAGTCCCAGCCTGAGGGGCAGCAGCGTGGGGGTTTCAGGTCGTGATTTGTGCAGTGTTCCAGAGAGGCAGGGGGGATTCCAAACAGGCGGGGCTCACGCAGCCCGCCAAGGGCAGGATGTCAAGTTGCCCCCTCCTCTCTGGATGACAGTTCTGCTTTCTCTGCTACTCACTGAGCTTCCCCTAGGCCTTTTTATGGAAGCAAGGGTTTGACTGCAGAAAGGTTTGAAATTTGCTGATCTGCCTTCTCCTGGCAGGATCCCAGCAGCTTTGGGTGGGTTCTGGGGTCGAAGAGAACCCTCTGGGAATGAAGCCAAGGGGACTGGGTTGAGGGCAGGTCTCTGTTTTAGAGGGAGTTTGGAAGGGAGAGTAAGGTCTTTGGAGATTGGGCCAGCACGGCCAGGAGCAGACTGTGGGGAGTTGGGGCAATGCAGATGACAAGTCGTGTTCCTGGCGAATTTAATTCAGCACTTCCCCCACCGAGACAGCAAGACAGAGGCTGCTGAAACACTTTCCCAGTAGGCTCAGGCAGGAGAGTGGCTCTGGGAAAATGAGGTGAGGGCTGACATCTGCCTTTGCTTTGGAAACTCTGCTGGGCTTAGCAGAATCCACACTCCATTT
The DNA here is from genome assembly GCA_963574885.1 of Lepilemur ruficaudatus. Classification (NCBI taxonomy): domain Eukaryota; kingdom Metazoa; phylum Chordata; class Mammalia; order Primates; family Lepilemuridae; genus Lepilemur; species Lepilemur ruficaudatus. The sequence continues at coordinate 142,924 of CAUYRT010090671.1, read as the reverse complement.
CCCTCTCTCTGCACACACCCCTGAGACCAAACCTGGAGGGAGTGCCTGCCCAGGGAAAGGGAACCTTCTGGCATGGCTAGGTAAGGCACGGATCTGTGCACTTTTGGGCATTATAAAGTTAATAACATCAGGATTGTTTCTGCTTTGGATGCAAATAATTGAAATGGAAATGCAAACATGTGCTTTTGATGATTAGGAGATGAAAAAAAGAAACAATTAGCATGAAGGTTAATAGTGGGCAAAATAGTTTTTTCTCCTTGACAAATAGTCAGGTGCTCGCAAAAGGATATGTCCTTGAAAAACTTTTGGATTGTGCAGTGCTCCTCTGGTGACACTACAGAAAGATTTAAATAGCCAAAGACCAGAGAAATTCTAAAGAAAATGCACGGAAGGAGTTCAACTCAGGGTTAGAGCCAAAGACCCAGGCTGTCCCCAAGGTCTGAGCTGAGGAAGTTTGTTCCTCGTTTCTCATCACTTAAGTGAGATGCCAGGCACACAGGAAAGGTTTTCTTCCATCTGGGAGATTTCCTGTTACTGCTCAACAATATTATAAGCCCCACCACTGCAAATTTTACCTGAGACATTACTCAGGTATTGCCTTGTCTCTTCTAAAAAAAAAAGTACCCTACTGGCCTAAATGCAAAGTTGGGAAGAGTAGCTCTGTTTTTTGTTGTTATTGACACTCTCACCTGCTGACCAGCCTCTCTGATACCTTGATCAAAGTGAGTTAAAGCATAGAAGGGAAGCTGACAGTTCAGTGGTTCTATTGAGGCCGTCTATTCAGGCTGGGGATCCTCCCAACACAAGCACCCCCAGAATTCTCTCTACACTCGATGACACCCCTACAGCATTTTTCACACAAAGGATACATCACCTTATCAGGCTCTTGTGCTCTTATTAGAAGGTGCACACCCAGGGTTTTGCAGACTGAGTTTCTAATAAGCTGAGACTATCTATCTACTCCAAAAAGCCTAAACAACGGCTAGCCCCTGTGGTGTAAGAGAACAGTGGTAGCATGCTATTATTTGGTCTTGAATGTCTAACACTTACAAGCTGTGTGATTTTAGAAATAAGTGATCAACTCCCAGAGTCTTAGTGATTTCATCTGTACTCTGGGCCTGCTGTAGTAGATGTTGTTGGGTGCTGACCTGCTGGTTGCCCCTTCCTCCTTCCTAAGAGAACCCTGTTCTATTCAGGTGACCATCCTCCTTCCAAGCAGCCCTAGAGCCTGAGTGAATGCTGAATGTCCCAGCCCACTTGTGGAGGTACACCTGATCAGTCTGAGTCGAACCTCCTTTTCTTTGACAGTCTTTGGCTCAGAAATGGGCGTCAGTACCAATCAAGCCAAAGAGACCAACAGAGGTGTACGGGGTGTTCTATGAATGTTCTTGCTCCTTCTGGAATCATGTCCTCAAGGGACCCCTCTCTCTTCCATGGGACGTTGCAGTGTGCAAATGTCCCTCACTGCTACAGCCACCTTACTAGCAGCTGAGCAACAGCAGTGCTACACAGGGAAGGGACCAGCCCAGGAATCAGAGAGAAATGGAGCTGCTGCCCCTGATTTATGCTGGCCCCGAATTCCACCTTATCTCTGGCTTCTAGTTAATGAGGCAATACATTTTCTTCTTAAAGACAGTTAGCATCGGGTTTTCTGTTACTTGCAAATGAAAGCACATGAAATGATGAAGATATCTATTAGGATTTTTAGAAAGATAAATAAAAAACGTAAAAGAAGGACTATACTTGCTCAGCAAAGGACTCAGAACACAGTATGCTTTCAAAACATGACAGTTCCTTTCTCTGTAGTATCTTTTTTGGGCCACACTGCCTCACCTCAGTTAGGGGGTTTTCTCAGGGAACTCTATTTCAGTTTTATTCAGGCACAGGGACATCTCTGGCGTTTTAAACGTTGGGAGGCTTTGTTTTATTCTTGGCAGTTTCTAGGGATGGAAGGTGCTGGAGGCAGGCAGAACTACAATATGTTAAAATCTTTAGTGCTTGTTATGTGTTGAATTGTGAGACTCCAAAAAGATATATTGAAGTCCCAGCACTAGTACCTCAGAATGTGACACTACTTGGAAATAGGGTCAGTGTGATATAATTAGTTAACATGAGGTCATACAGGAACAGAGTGGGCCCCTATTCCAATACAACCAGTTTCCTTATAGGAAGATGGCACTATGAAGACAGCGACACACAGGGAGAACGCCATGTGACAACAAAGCAGAGAGTGAAGTGATGTAGCTGCAAGTGAAGGAACGCCAAGGCTGGCAGCAAACCCCAGAAACCAGACAGGCAAGGGAAGATTCCCCTAGAGGTTTCAGAAGGAGCACGGCCCCGCGGGCACCTTGATTTTGTACGTCCAAAACTATGAAATAATACATCTCTGTTGGTTTAAGCCACCTGGTTTAAGGCACTTTGTTACAGCAGCCCTAGAAAACGAATACACTGCCTATTCAGAAATACTTAATGGAAAGAAATCAAATGGAAACTAGACATTTTAAATTCACCTGTCTTCTTAAAATACTTAAGACTGTTATCAGGCATTCTCTATCAATAGTAGTTTATACTCCTGCTAAAAGTCTAAGATTTCCTCTCTAAAAGCACCCCAACAGCCTTTGTTTAAAGATAGGATCATTCTGATTTTTAAAAATAAAATTAAATGCAGCAGTCAGGGGTATAAAACAAATAAAAGTGGAGCTCCTACAGCCGAAGGAAGCTGGGGACATTCAGACCTGCTGCCAACTCTCTAGTGACCCCAGAGGCCTCCCATGCAAGCTCCAGGATTCCGCAGAACTCAGGCTGAGAAACACTGCCCTAGGGGCTGCAAGGAATGGGTCACATTCTGGAGAACAGTAGGAGTTTTCTCAGCTGATGGCTGCCACCACAGGCTGGCCAGATTAAGAAACATCCTCCACTCTTTCTGTAAAATACAGGGACTGATGGCCAGGGTGACCTTCTCAACCTGCAGTCAAGTTTCTGGAATGTCCCTGAGCTTCTGCTTCCACCTGTTGAGATGTGAGATTGAGGGACCTCTGTTTCTAAACCTGTTTCTGCCAGTTATACTTGTTATTGTAATTATGTAATTTGGCTGCATATTATATACTCTGATGAAATGTGAATGTGAAAAGAAAAAGCTCTAAGTTGAAGGCTTTGAAAGACTGGGTAAAAACAAATTGCTGAAACCAAAGCAAACCTGCTGTCAAACCAGGTGTGGGTGGGTCAGCAAGACAAGACTGGAAGATTCTGTTTTATTCCACTTTAAGGAAACTGAAACTGGAAATCACAGATGATGTCTTTTAGGCATGGTTTATCTAAAAACGGTGATTAGAAACTGCAATCAGCAAACCTAAGAAAATGCTTTGGTCCCACATTAAAAATCTGGTGGCTGAATCTGCATTTGCATGTTTTAAGTTAAAGTGTGCATATGTCATGTTATGATTAACCGCAACCACTTTCATCGACTTTCTCATTAACTAATCAACTGCCAACCCCAGCTGCATAGGCTAAGAAGGCCTTTATTGCAATTGTGTTTTGGGTGGACAAATGCTATTTTTCTACCTTAGTTGCCATCAGTGGCCACTTGGAATGTAAGTTCCATGAGGGAGAGAATTTGTTTTATTCAGTGATGTTAACTTTTTAAAAATTCCATTGATTGAAAGCATCATAGACATTGTTAATTTTTAAAACATTAGATATGCATTCACCTGTGTAATTTTTTAAGATATTAAAAAATAGAAAATGACGTATAAACCACTTTCTTGTGGATTTAATTGAGTATTTTGACACAGCTCAGAAAGGAGTTTGTTGATTTCTTAGCCACATCAAATCTAGGCTAAAGACTCAGCCACTTACTGAAAACTGAAGTTTGAGATCTGCTCCGAGATGTAACCGAGTCAGGCTAGGGACCCGAGTACCCTTAGAATGACTCTCCCTGCAGGCTCTGCATGTTTCACTTTCTGCAAGTAGAGTCTAGATCCCTCTCCAACTTGAGTATCTGTTTTGATTCAAGTGACTTACCAAGAACTGCATTTTCTGAACATTCTCAGAGATGAAGCGGTGAGTAAAACACACCAGCACTGCATTGGTTCTAGACTGTGCCACATGAGGACAAGGGGCCCCATCCCCATCAGATTGCAGGTAATCCCTTTCCCTGGGGATGTGACCACACTCAGGAAGCCAGACCAGGAAGAAGAGAGCAGGAAGTGCAACAGCCCATCCTTCCGCTTACTGCTGAGGGGTCTGGGAGCCAGAGCGATCAGTGGCTAGCCCAAGGCATGCACAGAGTGGCACCTGACCCAGAGTGAGGACGAAAATCTCTTGTCTTCTCCTTTACCATAACATATGCCCCTAGCAAAAGCAAACCAGGAAGAAAAATCAAAACAAGTATGAATGAGTTCATAATGCCTACCCTATTTTTACACATGGCATGTGCCCAGTAAATACTGGTTGGTTTGACTTCCTGACTCCACAGGTGGCAAAAGACTGAATTTGGGGTATGGAAATCACCGAGACTTTGTAAATGAGAATCTGGAGTGGCATATGTTGTTGGCATCCTCCTAACCCCATTAGCAGCTGGGCAAGTGGAGAGCAAATAGACAACCATCTCCCAATTCTGAGGCTGTTCTCCTTGGAGAGACTTTCTAAATGAGAACACTGCCTAAATTGGCAATTAACCCAAGCTTAACAAGGGCTTAAAGTCACAGCAGGGCGAATCTGGTAAAAGCAACCTCCGACAGAATAGGGCAAGGAGAGGCTTGCACACTCAAACTGTATGAGAAAAGGCAATCTTTCAATTCCAGAGTGATTATCTCTGCAGTGTAACCGAAGGAGAATGGAGAACCACAAGGGCTCCTCTGAGGCTGCTCTTTTGGGTTGTGGATATTTGTATATTCTTTAGCCCCTAAGAAGGTAATTTAGTGATTTGGAGTGCAGGCTTGGGCCACATACAGCTCTGATACTGGGCAAGATATTTATAATTTCTCAAAGCCTTTGTTTATTTATTGGTGAACTGAGGGGGAAAGCAGCTACCTCAGAGTTTCATTGTGAATATTAAATATAGTAATCAATGCAATTGCCCACCACATAGTAGATGCTCAGTAAATGTTAGCTAATCAATAACTGCTAATCATTAGTAACAATAATAGTGGCAAATAAGCAATCTTAGAGAAATACGAGAAACCCCCTCACCAAGTCAACCATTTGAGCGTCCAGTGCGTGCAAGGTCAGGACTCTGCAATGAGTTTCTTCCTCAGCAGGGAGACAAGCCATGGACACAATTAGCTGTTGCATGATGTGGAAAATTGTAAACGCACAAAAGAGGCACAGATAAAGGGCAATAAGTGGTTTGAAGAAAGAAAAGATGACTTCTAGCTGGGGAATCAAGAGCAGATTCATGAAGGAGGTAGCACTGGCCCCGAGCTCTGTGTTTTAGGAAATGTCCCTAACCAATGCAAACTACATTCCCAGTTAGTTTCCAATTATATAGTACATTCTTTGGATGGATTCCATTACTTCTTATCCATATTGGTTCTAGAAAAAAATAAATTGATTTCTCAAATTTCAGTTAAATAAAAAACACATAGAAAAAAAGCCTAGTGCTCCAATCACCTTCACTTACTATAGGGTATATTCAGAAGTCATGTATTTGCTCTTTATATGGTGTTTGGTATTTGGCATTATCTATGACATAATGCCTTTCTGCTAGCACAGGTGTCAAGACCTGAGAATAGTCACTTCAGAATTCCTTAGACCAGCATGTTTTCAGAGTGAGCTCTAGATTACACAGGGAGTAGCAGATGGAGGAGAGGATAACATGATGGAAAGTTTTGAGAAGCTCCATTTCTTATATCCCCTCCTGGAAGCTTACTACACATATGAACATATACAAGTTTAATCTATTTAACGTATTAAACCTAGCATAGCACAGATATATTTGGTCACTTGACATCTTTTGTCTCCTAGCATAACATCTATTAATTTTCCAGTCTCCCTTGGAAATTGTTGCTCTGAGCAATTAGCTTGTCTTTGCTAAAGGGTCCTTAGAATAGAGTGCCAAACCTAACTCATCTTCTCCATTTGGAAGACACTGCACCTACTCTATAAAACACCCTGCGAGGTGGGTCTTACTTCTCTCTTTTCACAGATGAGCAAACTGATGCTCAGAGAGGTGAACCAACGTGCCTAAGATGGCACAGCTGGGAAGCGGCAGGACGTGAATGCTCTGTGTCATTGGTCGCACCGCCCCAGCTGCCTTGGATTTACAGTGGTGTTAGGACGCTAGCATCGCTTCAGTTTATTTAGTGCTGGATGATTTCTAGGGAGCAAGGGTTTTAGGGGTAGAGGTAAACATTAACTTATAATTTAAACAAAAACCATGGACTATACAGTCATCATCTCACCAACGGCTATAAGGAAATCAATGTTTTAAAGGTATAATGGCCCAAAGCACTCTCCTGTCAGGTGAGATCTCCAGGTTGTTGGCTCACTACCTGGTAGACGCTGATCAGAGAATAGTGGCAGCCACTGAACCGCCCCGAACCCTGACTAAGTGGTCCCCCTCCTCTCTGCCACATCTCGAAAATCTTTCCTCTTCTACCAGAAAGTACAGTTGCACATCACTTCTAAGACCCCTCAGCTATATCTAGAAAGAAACAAAATGATTTTACCAGAGAATGTCAACAATGCTTAAAATAGGAATATGAAGTAATTATAAGTGACAACCCTGGAATTGTGGTAAGGCTCAAAAGCAGCGTCTTCTTTGTCTCAGGAGACAGGTGGGTGCTGCCGCCCTCTGAGCAAGCTTATGCCACGGGATGGGGATTTCTGGAGAAAAGTGAAGAGGATGTTTTCTTTGGTGTAGACAACAGATTGTTTTAGTTACGTGAAAACCATGGAGTTGCACCATGAGGGAGTAGATCTGGACAAGAGCGTGATGTACTCCTCCTAAAGAAAGTGCTTGCTGTGACGCTGGCTTCACTGCTTGAGAATTATAACGTGCGCTCATACATGGCTTTGCATGCTAATTAGATTTAATGCCCCAGCCAGGAAATTTTTTAGGCTCTGTGATAAAAATCTACATTTATAATGGACACTTCCTGAGCAAAGGGATACACGGTATAGGAAGGCTGTGGGTCATGACAGAAACTGATAAGCTGCTCCCAGGAAAGAGGAGAGAAGATGTCTGAGGAGCCGGAAGGGAAAAGGCAGTCACAACAGCATGCCACCGAGAGCTTCCATGGCTCTTGTGCAGCCACAAATCATCCCGGCCAGCCACCTTCAGATCATGGCAGCAAAGGGTTGGCACAGGGGGACAGTGCACAGTGACACAGACTACAGCCACCTGTGGAACCTGTATTCCCACCTCAGAGGTGCTCACCGTTCCCTCACTGTCTTCGAGCTCCAGTTTCTTGGTCTGCACAGTGGGGACACCACTGGCCGCTGCAGTGGGTAGAAGACAGCCATGCCAATCAGAAGGAAACAAATGCACCGAAGTCCTTCCATTGTATACTTTCATTACCACTGATTTACTGTGGTTATGTAGTTCTGGGATTGTCAGCAATGCTATGTCTTTTATTCTTAAAAAAATTTCAGAGTAATGTTGTCTACGTAAGTTCCGTCTCCCCTCTCCCACATCTTATGTTAAGCTCTGCCCAGCTAAGGTGCTACACTCGTGCTAGCACAAGGCTAATTGCTTTCCTCTTGTCTCTGTTCTCTCTGTTCGTATTTTGCATCTTCAATCATGAGCAGATCTTTGTTCATTTGCTTGTGTCACCAATTTCATTCACTGACATTACCAATTTGATGAGAGTTTGGGAGGGAGGGCAAGGACAGAGCTGTTCCTATTTCTGTCCACAGCACCTGGCATAGGACTGAGTGTACGACTGCTACATAAGAAAGTTTGAATGAAAGAGTAATTGGAGTATTTATCTAATGTCTTGAATAATTGAAGTGCATTGTATGTCTCTAAATAGTTCCTTCACCTCTTATGCAAACATGTATATTACTTTAGTTTTCGGAACACTTTGCACTGTTTTGAAATTGCAGAAGAGGAGATATTTTCAGAACAACAAAAAAAGAAATAAAACCTTAACCCCAGTTCTACCTAACAACACTCATCTCCTTCCTTAAGAGCTCCCTTCCTGGCTTTCTGGAAGCAGGCACAGCTTCCCCTCTTAGAGAGGCAATGTACGCTACATAGTGTGTGTGCAACCCTTTAAGAAAATGACAACAATGTGGCTGGTTTCAAAATTAATATCAAGAAACATAAAAATGATCAAGAAAAGCCCCAGGAAAGTGAAAGAGTGAGAAGGAGGAGGGGACCACCCAGGCAGGTGCCATCTGATATTGTCACAGCATACATGAGGCTCTTGTGACCACAATGTTCTAAGAACTTTACATATATTAACTATTTCTTCTGCACAGAAACTCTCCCCAGTTTAAACATAAGGACACTCGGGCATAGAAAGCTTAAGTTAATTTGCTACAGACAACTCGGCCAGCAAATGGCAGAGCAGGGATGTGAACTTGGCAATGTGGCGCCAGAGTCCCTGCTTGCCACCGTGACCTTATACTGCCTCTTGGGTATGACTATCCTGAGAGTTCAGTTAATATGATCTGCATTTTAAAAACAGAGAAGCTGAGATTCAAAGAGACACAAACTTGACCAAAGCCCACCAGCTCACACGAAGGAGTGCACAGTTCAAAATGAAGTCTGCTTGATTTCAGAGCCCAAGTGATTTGCACTGTACTCCTGGGGCCTCCTGCATAATGTTTTCTACCGTTCTTACAGGTTTAGTGGGACATGATTCATGGTTTTCTACGCTGAGCATTTTGCTCATCTCTACTATTAAATATCAAGTTGTAATTTTACCCATGAAGTTCTCCAGTCTCTTCCCCAATACGCAAATTAGATTCTCTGATAACCAGAGCTCACTGAAGTCAACTCCACTCCACAAACATTGACTTGTTGCCCGTTTTGTTGCTGCTAGATGCCAGGCACCATAGAAAGTCCTAGGGAAGCACAATGAACTAGACATAGCCCTGCCTGGGAGATGTTCAGGGCCCTTACTCAAAACATAGGTCCTTATACATGGAGACAAGATTTGGAAGAAAAAGCCCAAAACCCTAATACACCAGTATGCCTTCTGAACACAGAATTATAGCTAGAAGGGGTTACCCCACCAGAAAAGCAAAGGGGCTTGTGCTAGGGGCAATTAGCTGCCTAGAAGCTGGAGTAAAGGGCCCTGAATCCACTCTGTGGACACAGAGCACGGGCAGTAACCTGCTAGCCTTTACGATGTCTGCTGGCTCACGGCTTCTGGGCTCTCCGCTCTTGGGATGAGGCTAAAGAAAACACCATGACCACTCTGCTCTGCGTGTGGCACCATCGTGACTTCATTGTTCACATGCTGTTTCCTACATGAAAATGTTGTTCTCAACACATTTTTTCTCTTACTTTTCTATTAAGATTGTCAAATTGCACAATGTCTATTATTACCATGTTTTCTCCGAACCTTTGCAGAAAGAAAATAAACAGTGCTATTATTATTATTATCTTATGCACCTTCTAAAATCATTTGACTCACCTTTCTATGATTTATTCCTTGTCTACTTTCAACAGGGTTTGGAAGGGGCTTACCAAAAAATACACTAAATCAGTGAGCACAAAGAGAGAGATAGAAGCAGCAAGTAAACAGTAAGGAGGGAGGGAGGCTTAGGCACACCCCAACTCAGAGCCCTGCCACAGTAATGAACATTTAATTTAGCAAAAAGCTTTCTGGGCGTCCCTAGAATGATCACTTAGAATGCCACCACTTCAATCAACTTTATTTCTGTTATGGGCTCTTAGCTCAATATTTGAAAAATAGAAATGCCTCTGTATTTTTCCAATGGTGGCTCACTGCGTTTCCCTTAGATCCCCATGAGGGGAGATGGCCACTGGGCAAATTTCCCCAGCGAGAGACCGGCAGATGGGCAGGGTTCCATGCAACTACATTTCCTTCAGGTCAGGGTCCATGGAGAGCCCGCATACAAGAGCTGACCTGCTGCCCAAAGCCCTTGAAAGCACTATTTTTAGCAACACGGCCATGTGGCACACGATCCAGAGTGACTGTGTCTCATCCTACCTTTCTTTTCAACAGGACCAACTTTAATTAAAAGGGGCCAACAGATGCCCAGATCAGACAAATTCCCATATTGATTGCAAAACCCGAAGAAGTGACATTTTCAAGAATTCCCTTCGGGGTCCCGGAACGAAAGGCAGCGGAGGTAGGTTATCGGGATGACTGATCTCCACCTGTCCCCGCCTCTGCCTGCCAAGGGAGGAGGGGCTGGGGACAGTCTGCAGGCACAGCAGAGGTGGCCTGAGCTGGGAGCCAGAACAGCAAGGCTGACAGCTGTGCTTTTCTGCACCGGCACCCTGGGAAAAATCAACGCGAGGGCAGCCCTGCCGCCATCTGTGGAGTTTCTACTGCAGACAGGTTATTTATAGAAACTTGTTTGTGCAAAGCCAATATTTACCTGTCGGGGCTGTCAAAATTTACAATTCATCTGTGCCATTAGCCTGCTGTTTCCCCGTCAATAATGGAAATTTCCATCACTAGGAAGGGAGGCTTGGGGCAGCTACAAGGACTACACTCCCCGCCCAGTAGGTGAGAGAATGAGTGGTATTCATGGTTACAGGGTAAGTGCATCTGTTGCCCCAGTGGCCACGGGACCGTTTTGCTATGCTGCCAAGACAAAGGGTTGTCAGGACGAAAATGTGGAATTCTTCCAATTGCTTCTTTGTGATTGAATCTTCAAAGCCATCCCTGGCTAAAATCAGAATGGCATCTTCCACAACAACCTGTGTTACTGTTGCTCTGTGCCTTCCAAAGGAAGACTGTTATCTATAGTAAGGTGCTCCGTAAAAATCCACCTTCCTCTGCCACCATCAGGACCCTCCATTTTTCACTGAAAGCAGCCATCTTTTCAACCTCTCTGATTATCCTCTTCAGTCTTTTGTGACTTCATCTTCTTCCATATGCCCCTGAAATGCAGGCGCACAGTCCTGGGCCCTCTTCCTCTTCTCACCCTTCACCTTCTTAGGTGATGCCATCTATTCAGATGACTTATGATTCTATCTAACGTTTAGGATTCCAATTTTGTATCCCCAGCCCATCTCACTCAGCTTTCGTCTCTAGGTTTTCTGGTTTTGAGCAAGACACGTGGAGGTGCCCAAAGCACTTCACATCCACTGAGGTCATCTTCTCCCCCATCTCAACTGGAGGTCCCAATATCCACCAAGAAATCATCCTCCATTTCTCATTCTCCACTCTTAAACATCCAACCAACTACCCAAATCCATCGATTCTGCTTCTTAAACATCTCCTGACCCCATTCTTATTTTTGGCCACTACCTTGAGTCAGGTCCTTATCATCTCCTGCTTGGATTAGGCACCAGCCTCCTCATCTTGGTCTTTTCAATCCAAACAGTTCTCTTTCTCAAGCAGAGATATGATCATTTCTCTCCGTGGCTTAAAATACGTCTGTAGTTTTCCATAACCCTGGGTCAAAGCCTGAACTCCACAACCATTTACACGAGGCCTTCCCAAGCTGCCCTGGCTCAAGTCAGCCACTGCGTTTCTTGCCCCTTCCCTACTCACAGGGACCTGGAAGTGGCCTCCTCTCCTCTGCCTGGAATGTCCCACAACCTCCACCCTCCCCCATCCCCACCCTGGGAATTCTTTCCCTGGCTGACTCTGTCCTTCTTCAGGATGTAGCCCAGGCAGATTTAATTAAATAATATGGTCAAATTCGTGAGGGTAGAGTTCAAATGACATAAGAGGAGCAAACACCTCTCTGTAACAGACACAGTCGAGTGAGCCGTTGTGTGTTCTTTGACTTATTATCCCCAACTTCTATGACAGTTTCTAGCATGCAGTAGGTGCTCAATAGATACAGTTTGAATAGATAGTGGAGAAAAGCATAACTAGAATAAATAGGTACTGGATTTTATATAAAATACATATCTTAGATCAGCTTATAAGTACTTTAGAAGACAATCACTTGGTTTTTAAAATCATCTGGTGGAACAGACCAGGGGCTGCGGGGTTGCTTCCCCTATGGATGGGGAAGGTGAGGGATCTGAAGGCAACATTCAGGACCCAACTTCACAGATGTGCAGAAGAAACCAGACTCCTTCAGCTAAACTCTGGAGCAAGAAGATTTGGCATTTGGTTAGAATGTCATCTATGTAGCAGGTACGTTGTATACATTATCATTTTATCCTTACAAAGTCTCTACAAAATAAATCATTTTGTCTCTCTTTTACAGATGAGGAAACTGGGGTTCAGAAAAATTAAACCAACTGTATAAATTCATACAGCTACTATGCCTCCTAAGAACAATAACTTTCTCCACACTGCAACAGTCTCTACCATTCATTGAACTCTACGTACCAGGTGCTGTTTGAATCATTTTAGATTATCTCCTTCTTTTCCTCAAGAAGGAAATTCAGAACTAGGACTCAAACCCAGTTTTCACTGCTCCTAAATCCATGCTCTTAACCACCATGTTCTATTGAGATGCAAATTCACATCTTTAGGGCTTCAAGCATGTTCGCACCACACTGCAGAGCCTCTAGGACACGTTCCCTATGGAGGGCACTGCTCACTCCCTCTTCAGACCGCGCGTAACACTGTGTTTTTTGCCTTAAGAGGTAAAATCCGTTTTGTGTGATGGGGGACTCCACCACTGAAATGTAAGCTCCAGGGGGGTGGAGGCCACCTCTTATTCCCCGGAGTGTCCCCTGCATCACCTTGCCTGGTGCCTTGCCCACAGATGGAGGACAGCGAACATGTGTTGATTTTCAGGCAGACTCAGACAAGAGCTGGATTCAGAGGTGGGATTTCACTGAATTTTCTCATTTGGTTCTTCTGATAACACACCAGCTGAAGAGCCCCCTTCCCAACATGCACGGCCATACCCTGTCCTGCTGGCAGGCATCGTACTGTGTTTTCTTCCTCTGTTCTCCTCACACGGTCTAGCCCAGGGCTCCTCCTACTGGCCCCCACCTCCTGACATCCAGTTGTGCCAAACAAAACCATCTCCAGACCTTGCCAAATGCCCCACCCGTGGCAAATCCCTCCCCCATTTGAGAACTATTAGTCCAGCCTCAGGCCAATGACACAGACAATGTAAATACCTTTGCGAAGTCCCACAGCGAAGCTGATTCTGCCGGATCAACGTCTCAGATTTAGGTCACAGCTCTCTTGCCAGAGTCCCCAAGTTCTGCGTTCTCCCCGTTCCCCCATGCATGGCCTTCACATCCTTCCTGTCTATCTCACCATTTTTTTCAGCATTTAAATCTGGAAGATGCCGCCACCTGCCTATCCCAAACAGACGCAGTAAACGAGAGACAAAGTACCGTGCAAGACACACCATCAACAAGGTGCCCTGGACATTTGGAGGTGACCAACTGCTGACTGGCCGCATTGACTGGGACGCTCACTACTGACAGGTGTGAGCGCCAGAGGTGATGTTTCCTTCAGCCTCGTGAGCAAGACTCAGGCGCTGAGCAGCCCACAGTAGCTTTTTATGTAACCAGCCCACCTTCTCTGCAGGAAGAGGAGAAGAGTTTAAAAATCTGTTTTCCTTCCTCTTCCCTCCTGCAGCTCACTCTTCACAGTGGGTGACTGGGCAAACGGTCACTCACCACCACCAAGCCACAGGGTTCTCCAAGTTCTCCCTTTGCCCTGGTCTGGATTCTAGGGCTGTCTGTGCTTCACAGCTCGAGGCAATTCCTTTCTCTTCTGTCCACTTTTTTCCTTTCTGAGGTGAGATAACAAGCACACACCTCTCACCAGGCTGGGAACTGACACAATCATTTCCTAACAAGAATACTGCTCTCCATGCAGACATAGTCATTTAGGTATTTCTCAAACGGTTACTGCACACATGACACTGTGGCCCAGGGATGGAGCCCCTAGGAGGGCAGTGGCTCCTCACTCAGGCTGAACTGGGGAGGGCAGCTCATGAATCAAGGCTGAGGACGTGCTCTACCTCAGCTGTGTACGGTGGGATTCCAGACCAGACACAGTAGGGACAGTCTGGAGAAAGGCCAGGAGGGCATGCCCACCTGATTGCCTCTCTGGGGCAGTAACGACCCCTCCAGCCACCCAGTCACTCAGCCATGCCCAGGAAGTCAATCACGACTCCCTCTCTCTGTCACCACCCAACCCATACCCACTCCACCAGCGAGTCTTTTGAGCCTGCATGATTTGATCCCCACCCACACTGCCAACAGCATCTCTGGCCACTCTCCCACTCACGAGGGAGTCTTGATTCCAGTCCCTTGAACAAGCCAAGATCTTCCCTGCCTTGGCTCGTCTGTACCCTCTGCCCGAGATGCATTGTCCTCCATGCTTCCCATGCCTACCTCCTTCCCATCACATAGTTGCAGCCTGAATCGATGGTTCTCAAACTGGGGCAGCATCGGAATCACCTAGAGGGTTTGTAAAACACAGACTGCTGGGCCTCACCTGGAGTCTCTGATGAATTCTGAGAATTTGCATTTCTAAAAAGTTCCCAGGTGACACCGATGGTGCTGGTCTAGGGTCCACAACCTTTTCTGGCCACATTATTCAAAATACTGTTTGCCTACTCCAAGTATTAATAGATTCTGTCTCTGCCCCTTTTTGTTACTTCATGGCATGTCTTTTACTCAAGAACATTCTTCCTTGTTTACTCTCGTTTTGCTTTTGCTTTTTGTATGTCTTCCCTGCTAGAAAATTCCACGAGGTCAGAACCATGTTTCTTTGGCTCAGCAGAGTCCTCGGTTACTGATGCAGAGCCCAACACATAGTAGATGCTCTATAAATACTTAGTGAGGAATGACTATATGTAGGGGGATGCAGTTGTCAGAGCAAGGGACTCTGAACCCCAAGACTCTACATGGAAATCAGGAAGTGGATAAGAGAAGGAGCTGGCTGGCCACCAGGGAGGAAGTTCTAGGCACCAGCGGGATATCCCCAGCTGGGTACAGGACAGTGACTGATAGACAGGTGTGTCATATTGGCAAACCCACAGCAGGTGGATGCTCAGTGCCACGCTCAGTCCCATCTGCACTCCTGGGGGCTGCCATTGGACTCAATAGAGAACACAAATCCCAAGAAGAGGCTTCCAGAAGATCCAAGCAGATTTGAAAGGAAATTAGTCAAAGAGGCCATCAGAAGCCCTTTAATTTAGCATTCTGCTTGGTAACCTCTCAGTGATCTTTCCCCACACCTGGGGGGCCAAACGCAGCACCTGGCCACAGGAACTAAGAGAGAGAGAGACAGAGCTGGTGATGGAAGCCATGGTGGCATTTTAATGAATGCCGCAGAGCAAGCAGGGCAGGGAGATGGGAGCAGTGAAAGATGACACTAATGAATCTGATCCAGCTGTGCGGTTTAAGTGATTAATGCCCCGCGCAGAGCAAACGTTTGATTAATAAGGCAGCACCTCCGTATCATCACTCTAACCTTCTGAGGCTCCTGGGTAAAAGGGGCTCTTGTAAAAGGGACCAGGACACTTTCAAGCCAGGTTCAAAGAAAAAGAAATCACTCTAGATTTGGTTATGAAAATGAAAGGAGGGAAAGTGGGCATTGTAATGATGGTTTTAGAAGAATAATAATAAGAAAAAACCTCAACACATTCTTTACATCATAGAGAGTCTCAAGAGAGTTCCACTTACCTAGGAGAAATTCCTCTGGTGTGTGAATAGGTGGGGAGGAAAAAAATACACAGGGAGCACAGGAGGACTGGGGCAGTTTCTGCTCTTGGAGGACATAGATCTCTTTGTCACTCCCTAAGCCTTTCTTAGGGGGCCCACAGAGAAGTGAAAGACCCTCAGAACATTTCCCTATAATGAGGTCAGGGTGCCAAGCAATGGAAGACACTGCTCTCTTGACATAAAGATGGACATTATACGAAAGCCCCCAATTAGCTGTGCAAATATTTTCAGGCCTGCAGCTCAAGTTTAAAAGCCCCAATTATTACAGTCTGTCAGACATATTTGTTCATTACACCAGTGTGTTAAATTCAATGTAATTAGATTAGAAAGAATAGATAAGCAATATTTTAAAAAATGATCTCCAATCCTAGCATCTGCAGAAAACCACTGTTAAAAATTTGGTGCACATCTCCCTAAAAGTCTTCCTAAGCATAGTTTTAGCATACTATTGTACATATTGTTTTTAAATCTTTTTTATGTAACAACATACATTTTTTTTGTATAGAAATATCAATGATTATACATCATCATCTTTAAGGACAGCACAGTTTTTTATTTATTTAATAGTTCTCCTATAGTTGAACATGTAACAATTTAAGCCTGCATAAAATGAACCCACCTATGAGAGTATCTCATAGGTGTGTGTATTTTGCATGTTGCAGAATGAATAAGTAGATTTCACTTTTCCCTGCTCCAACTTTGGTACAGTGTGTGTGTGTGTGTGTGTGTGTGTGTGTGTGTATGTGTTGGGTATTTCAATAGGAATTTTGAAAGGAGGAGAATTAAATGTTTCAGTCCCAAACTATCACCTTTTATTTAGAAGCTCAGAGTCTTTTAGTGAAAACATAAAAGCTGCTTTCTACTTTCAATCCATGCCTAAAACTTGGACCCTCGCTCTGACTCCCAGGCAGGCTTTCCAAAGACACTGTTGTTGCTCAGAAGAGCATCAACCCACGCGTTCCTGGGAGGCAAGAGCTCCTGGGGGTCTGGATGGGACCCCACGCAGCAGGTGCCCACACAGCATGGAGCACCGTGCCACCCCGCTTCATTGTCACAGCCATGCCACGACCTGCGTGTGTCATCCTCATTTAATGTTGAGGAACTGGTGACTTGGAAAATAAGGGAATTGTTGGAGGTCTCAGAACCATTAAGTATCAGAATCAGAGGCTGGTCAAACATTTTGGGTACCCTCTACTGCATTACAGATGTCCCTTGAGGCAGGGGTGTGGGGGAAGCAGGGGAAGTAAAGGAGGTTTTGGAAGGTAGTCAGACTGATTTCCACCCAGGGGCACTGTGCTGCCAAATAAAGGGTCCATGTGACAGGTGGAAGCAGCAGGGACCCCGAGGGTCTGGGCCTGTGCTGCTCTTGGAAGAGGCTCAGCAGCGAGTGGGGTAATCTGGTCTTCCATCCTCTTCCATCCTCCACCCCAAACACAACCGCATGAGTTCAAAAATGCTAGTGCCCTCTTTATTTGGCGCAACAGAGCACGGCTAAAGTCAGCTGTGGTGCCTGTCCAAGAGGACCCTCAGAAGCTAAACAAGGGGTGTCCACACTTTCTCTCAGAAAGTGAGACTCCAAGGTTTTATTCATAGGCTGGGCAATTTCTAGCCTGATTTTACTGGATATCAGCACATACCTTTTAAGATCTTTTAGGATGGTTTCTCTAAAAATGGTCTCTTTGGACCACTTTTTTTGGTGGGATGTTTGCCCAAAATGCAGATTCTTAAACCTTATCCCAGTCCTATTGGATCAGGAATTCTGGAGGTGGTTTCCAAAATTTTTTACAAGCATACAGGGGAGAGATGTTTCTGGATCCCAAATCTTGAGAACCATTCACAAGTTCATCCCGCAACGTAATGAACAATGTAATGAGGCTGTAATAGAGATAACTTCATGAAGTGCATCCAGGGATTAGGATCACCATCAGCTTCCATGTCTACAGGGCCTTATGGTTTACAAAGGGGCTTCTTGTACCTCACACGCGGTATCTTATGAGCCTCAGAATAGCCCATCACCTCTACCTGCACAGAGGAAGGCATGCAACTCCAGGAGGTCAAGTGACTCTGGTCTAAGGACAAAAAGCTCCTCACTGGTTACACTGGGGAATAAACCCTCCTCTCTTGGCTCGAAGCCTCTGCTTCTTTTTCTACATCTGTCTTATCTTCCTTCATCTTCATTGCTACACCACGTGGCCCCCATTCACCAAAAGATGGAGAATACATTTTCAAAAACAAATTGCAAAGTCAATGTACTTGGAAAAACAACACACTAAGCAGGTGTAAAACTTTCCTCCATGAAAACACCCACCAGATGAATTACTTAAACTGTCCAATTCCGCATTATTTCAGTATAATAATCTGATTTCTGAATATCTCAGGGTATATAAATAATAAATAAAAATGAGTGTTCTCTGTGACATCTCAGAAACAGATATATGTCTTTTCATTTACCCTAAATCTGTCAAAGGTAATGCGCCAGGACACTCAGTCTTTTCCATATGTAAAGATCCAATTCACCAGGGGTCTGGTCTTCTTTCTCCCACCCTATTCATGCCTCCAAACCTTTGCTTGGGCCTTTGCCTCGTCTTCGAATTCCCTCTCTGATGCCCCCTACCCCATTCCTAAGCATAATGGGTGGTAAATTCTTAATTATCTTTCAAAGTCCAGTTCAAATACCTCCATGCTTGTTCTTCATAGGTTGCCAGCTCCCCACCCCAGCCTACTCCCTCTCTTTCCTCTCCCAAGAGGACGAACTGTTCTCACTCTTCCATTTAAGTCTAATACTAACTCACCATGGTTATGGCTTTACACGTTTCCTCTGCTAGACCATTCAGTGCTTTAGAAGATCACTTTTTCATTTTATACCTCTATCTCTTAGCACAGCGCCTGATACAAAATAGGTACTGAGTTCAAATTTATGTATCTCCGTATCTGTTCCCTTTCTAAAAACCTTCTCTTTTCTAGGATGTCCTTAAGGCTATAAACATTTCCATGCAGACACGAACAGGCCAGGGAAAAATCTATAATTTTCTTCAAATTCTGAATGTGCTTTCTTCTCTTTTTAAAGGAAAATAATTAAGTCAGAAACCTTCAGAACACAGCGTTGCTCTCTTCTATATCCAAGAAGTAATTTTAGACCCAAATGCCACCAGATCAATCAATGTGTTATATGTTTGTAAAGGACAATTCAGAAATAAGATGGATTGCGTATAGCGAAAAAGGCCATTTTATTCAACAAGTTTTATTTTATAGCTCAAAAATGCACCTAGGTGTATAAGAAAACCAATTAGACTTTAAGACTAACAAGCGATGCCATCTTGTGAAAGCTTGTAGTGACAAAGCTTTTTAGCAGTTATTGGAAAGACTATCATCAAAAACAGATTTTTCCTAGATAAAAAGAATTAGTTGGGCAATTTTTCAATGACTACTTTGAAATGGGAAAAGTAAGAAAGCTGAACTTATAATAGGTAAATGATGAGTGGTCTATAGGTTTGATTATAATGCAGCAACAAAAAAAATGGCAAGAAATCATTAGCTGAAGCAATGATTCATTGCTTTTACCCAATAACTACTCCTCTGGGAGTCTGAGTTTCCCAAGTCCAAAATGTTCAGTGGTGAGCAGAGAAAAATATCATTTCCAAGTTATGTTCCCTGGTAATGTCAATTTCCCACAAACTGTGATCTCCCCAAGAGATAGCCAAAGCTATTTAAGGGCTGTCAGCCTTGCTTCTGTGGAGAGGATGGCACCAGCTCTTTTCCAATGTAAATATAAAGCGGTCTCCGTGAAAACAGTATTTGTTGAAGCATTCAACCAACTTAGTAATTGTGAAACACATTCAGGCAAAGACCCCAATCACACACTGCATGGTGATTTTCCAATCCGGAGAAGGTAATGGACAATTGCAGGGGTACAGTTTCTGAAATCCTTAAGGTTGCCTTGGATAGACGGAGGCAAAACCCCAGCGCTCCACAGCCCCTGCCAGGCCACCTCTGCCGGACCTCCACAGAGCCTCGGGGGACTTGTGTTGCAATTTCTACTCTCCCTCGTCCAGTGCTTCCCACCTCATCACGAGAATCAGCAAAGAGACTAAACCCAACAATAGCTACATTTGGCGCTGAGAGACCACCCCAAGCAGCCCCGTCACGACTCTCTTTCCTGTGTCCCTCAGTCAGGTGCTGGACTCCACCCAGCTTACCCTACAACGCCAGGCTTTCACAAGTCGACATTCTCAAAGGCTCTGCTCACTCCCTGACCTAAGCTCTTGTCCCCCTCCCCTTACCATCCCCAAACCTTGCCAGGGTACCCTCTGGACCAGGGTCTGTCTTTGGTAAATTCTCCTATGTCTTCTCCAAGCGTTGGTTTTCCTGTTTTCCCCTGACAGAAACCTAGCTGACTCTAGGCGATTGCTGTTCTCTTGTAGGCTTCTCAAGTTTTTCCTCCCACACCCTTGGAGGCTGGATAGATGTACTTCTAGTTCCTCTTTCTGCGTCAAGACCAAGTCCTTGCCACTCCATAGCCCCCCTGCCCAGTTCCTGTGGAGTGCCTGCCATCAGACTGTACCACCCACCATCCCTCCTTACGTTACTCACTCTCCTCCTAGTCATGCCACAATTCTTGACAATTTCTTACCCTTCCTTCCCTTTGCCACCATTCTTAGTAATTTCAATATCCTCACAGAGGATCCATTCAGTGTCTAGCTTCTCAGTTCCACGACCTTCTCAATCCAATGGTCTTGTCCTTCACAATCCCCTAAACCACCCTTTACTGGGATCATATCCTCAATCTTGTTATTGCCACTACAGAACCATTGCTGCAGTCTCAAGTGTACAACCCCCATCTCGTGTCTTTCCAATTTACTCCTTCTACTATCCCCATTCCAAAATCCTTTGTTCCTATTGTGACTTTGGACATGGCCACCATTTTCCTCATCCATCACCCCATTCATATCTTCACATTCCTCTGTACCTGACTTCTGTTCCATTATAATTATAACACTCAATTCACATTCACTCCTAAGTCCTCCCCTCCATCAGCACTCCCCTCCATCGTGTTTGCCTAGCAAAACTGACCTTGCCTAAATCCCGTTTTCTGCCTCCACCCACCTGAACAGCCAAAGGAACGGAATGGAGAAAGGCAAACATGGGGCTGTGTGATCTCATTTTAAATTAATGACCTTAACTAACAAGTGAGTTCTTAGTTCTGTTTGGAAATCTTATTGTTTCTTCCCAGTTGAATGACTCTTCAAATGACTATGTCACAACTTCTCTATTCACAAACCTCCAGCGTCCCTTCCTCCCTCCTTATTTTTCATCAGATAACTTTGATTCTCATACCACTAAGAAACTAGAGCCAATCAAAAGAGGACTTCTGTAATCAGGCAGTGAATCAGAGCTGAAACTGCTCTAATCATGGGCACCGAGCGCTGGCTTCTCCATTTTTCCCCGCCAGAAACCTGACTAGGTGATTGCTAGTCTCTTGCAGCCTTCTCAAGTTTTTCCTCAAATGCTTATGACCTTCCTTAAGGGCAAATCTTATAATTTACAATCTTCATTTTACAGTAGCATTTGAAACAGCTGAGGACTGCCTCTTTCTAAAGAAGCTTTCTTCTCTTGGCACTTACAACACCACATTTGTGGTGGTTGTTTGGATACTTCCTACCTCCGAGCATCTCCTTCTCAGTCTCCTCGGCTAGGTTTTTCTCATCCTCTTGACCGCTAACTGTTGGAGTGCACTGGGTTCGGTCCTTGGCCCTCTTCTCTGTCTTCACTCACTCCCCAGGTCATCTGATCTAGTACCATCTATGTGTGGACAACTTCCAAATTACATCTCTGGTTCCAGCTGCTTCCTGGGACTTAGACGATGCATCTACTCCACTGCTTTCTCCACATCTGCACTTGGGTGTCTATCAAACATCTCACAGCCAACATCTCAAACCCTACACTTGCTTCCTCTTCCCTCACCTAAATCTGTTCCTTACTCAGTGTTCATCTCCACTAACGGCGCCATCAAAACCTAGAGTTACACTTGACTTCATCCATTCTCTCCCATCCTACTCCCCCGTCCAGCGTGTCCTATCAGTGCTACCTTTAAAAAAATGCAGAATGTGCCCACCCTTGTCATCGCCAACCCTCCCACCTTAGTGTAGGCTGCACTCGCCCCTTGCCTGGTTTGCACAGTGGACCCCTCATCTGCCTCGTATCACCCTGCTTCCCCCGCAGTCACTGTGGTCCTTTAAAACCCGGCAGATCATATTGCTCCTCTGCTCAAAGCCCTCCAATTGTCCTTTGCCTCACTCAAAATCAAAGCCAAAGTCCTCATCATGGCGTACAAGGCCCTGCAAAATCTGGCCCCTGGCTAGTGCTGGGGCTCAGAAAACAATACCCCAAAATATGACGCTTTGACATGCTGAGTTCTCTGAATTCATGAAGCAGCCTCAGAACAAAGGTTTCTCTGACCTTCTCCCGTCCCCCATCCCTACTCCCTCTGCCTCTTCCCAAGCACAGGGAGGGGCTTTCTCCGACATTCCCTTATCTGACTAAAGGAGTCTTGAGCCCCCTTGCTATAATCTTATCAAACAGGAACGATTAACTCCCAGGAACAAAACCAGAGTTGACTCCATACCCAGGCCCAGAGGAACTTTGTCCCGGGCTATTGTCTGTTCCTCCTGCCCGTTCACCTCCCCTAAACACTGTCTACTCTACAAGTGCCTCCAGCCCCACCTGCCTTTCTCCTATGCAGAAGGGTATATAAGCTTCTATATCTCACTGGGTTACTGGAAACTCACTTTGCTGTGATGCTTCCATGCACATAATGAACTTGCTTGCCTTTTCTCCTGGTAACTGTATCATCACAGTTTCTGACCACTAACATGCTCCTCCTTGGTCACTGTCCTCCAGGGACAATGACTGCCTTTCTTTTTTAAATTTTATTTTTGTTTTTGCCTTGCTTATTTTTTTTAAAAAAGCATGTCAAATTTGCTCCAACCTCAAGTCTTTTAAAGCCTGCTCTTCTTCCTTTCTGGAATGCTTTTCTCCAGCGATAGTTCTGTAGCTCTCTCTTCACCACTCAAGCGAGAAACCATCCATGAGCACTGTGACTAAAAAAGCAGCCCCTACGTTACTTTGACCTTAGTCTTTATTTTTTCCCATGACATTGTTACGATCTGACATATTATCTATCCATCTATCTATACAAAGAATTACTTATGTCTTATGTTTTAAGAAATAACCGTTCAATGAACTGAATGTGATACCTTAAGAAGGCAGTTTGGAGATTCCTTGAACTAGATAAAACTTTGATGAAGATCAGTGCTACCCAACGTGTGGGTAGATTCCATGAACTATTTGAAACCAGTTCACAACAAGAAAAAGAGCTTGCATAAGAACGCAAGTCAATTCACTGCTTCCTTCATTGAGAAAGTCTTACCAGAAAAAGACATGAACTGAACTCAGCAGTGTGCTTAATGACACAGTTCCTTTACATTCTGGTATAAACTCCTTATCCTGCTGCAGACCAGTTACAAAGAGCTCACAGACCAGCATGTTGAATGACATTGCTATAGATCATCGAGCCCAGTCTTCCCCGCAATTCCTTACTGACAGCTTTGAAAATTATTTTTAAATTTTTTGACATACCTGCAGACAATTGTGAGGATCCCAGTGTGTCTCTGCCCCCACCACACACATATTCGTATGACGTATACATTAATAAAAACTTGGGAATGTATGTACATTGACGATGCATATCAAGAGTGATGAGAGAGTGTAGATATGTACATTACATAATGTATGTAGCTAAATAATTTGATAGCTCAGGTGGTCTAGGGAAAAAAAAAGGTATTCTCCACTATTATAAGTTTCTTTCAAAAATCAAATTTCTCCCTCCCCTTATACGTTCTCAGAGGGGTAGGCTACACAAAACTTCATTCTTCATTACTACGCAAGCATTCACTCCGCAGATACATACTCTGTGTGTACCATGAACCAGGCACTGGGGACACTTGAACAAGACAGGCAGAGACTCAGTCTTTGTGGAAATTACATACATACTAGTAAGAGAGACACAAAGAAAAACAACCAAAGTTATTTTAAAACCTTATGTCTCTATTTTTCAGGAGTGATACTATTAATATTAGTGATGATACTGGGTGTTCACAAATTAGGGAATTTTAGTAATGAAACTACTTTAGGATTAGTGAGAGATGCGGTAAAAGAACAAACAAATAAATAAAATGCTATTATTGCGGTATCCCTTTCAGTTTCACAAAAGTACTTTTTCTGAAAAACTTCACCATTAATCCCACGGAAGCATACAACTGCTCGATTTTTTTTTCTTTTTTTTTAATAGCTTGGTGATATTTGTGAGTACCCTTTCCTGCAAGAAATACGAAGGATTAAATGGCTTTTAAGTGTTTTTCCTACAGGACCTGAAATTTACATGTCTTAACTGAAAGAAAAAGTATAACATAGTGCTTTAATAAGATTTAAACAAAACACCCTCTTGCCCCTCTGTCTCACAGAACAATACTTGCCTCCCTGACCTTCGACTCAGCCAGGCAAGTAAGCAGTTCTTGTCCCAGAGCCAGTCTTTGATTTCAACTACTTGCTTTGCATTAGCAGAGAAGCAAAAAAATCCCGACTCGGCAGCAAAAGCTTTCATACCTCAAAAAATTGTGTTACTTAATGAAATTAGGCTTCCTAAATGGAAATGATCTTCTAATCTATACTTGCAAACACACTGCCCTTTGGCGAAATGCTTTTTATATTTTTCCTAAAATAACTACATTGTGCTGGATAATTCTAGGCCGTGGCTAAGGGAGTTTCCAGCTACAGCTGGCCTCATGCCCCAGGGTAGGTTCCAAGCAGACCAGCGCTTCCTGGGCACCCATTTCTGGACCCGTGAAGGGCCAAACTGCTTGAACTGAAATCACTGGGGCAGTTAAAAAAAACACAGATTCTCAGGCCTCAGCCTCAGAGACTTGATCCAGAAATGAAGGCCTGTATGTCAAGCTGAGGAGTCTGAAGTTTATCTATAAAGCAATTTGGAGCCATTGACAACTTTGAGGCCGGTGTCACATTATCAGATCAACATTAGGTATCACAAGAATGGAAGAACAGGCACCACATGTACTCGCCAACAAATTGGCACTAGCTGATCAACACTAAGGTGCTCACATGGTAGTAATATTCACTGGGGGTTGGGGGGTTGGGGCTGGGTAAACTCACAACTAATGGACACAGTGGGCGTTGTAGGGGGGAAAGGGCACACCTCAAATCATGGCTTGGGTGTGGCAAAGTCGTAACATGTAACCAAATGTAATATCCTGAAATTTAAAAAAGAAAATGAAATATGGATCATGGATGAGAGTGGAAGCCAAACCCAAGAAGAGCAGAGCACTTAAGAAATTCTGTGGTGACCCAGGACTAGGTAACACGAGAGGAAGGGAAGCATGCAGATTCAGGACATTGTTTAGGAGGCAGAATGTAAAGAATCTGATGACTAATTGGACCCAGTAGGTGTTATGTAAACAGAAGGAGCTGAAAATGCCTTCCTTGCTCTGGCTTGGATTATTGGTTTAAGGGGATTAATGGAGGTGGGCTGGAGTGGGCAGAAAGGAAAAACAAGAATCTAAAATTCACGCACTCATTAGGTGGTTTGAAGTCCCCCTTCCTTCCGCAAGAAGGATAGCTTAGCAAAGGCTGCAGTTAGAGTCAACGAGCAAAGGGCCTAAAAGCTTTGGGTATGTGCGTGACTCAGTAAGAAGCAGGATCACAAATCACTGCTCTACTAGGAAAGTATTATGGAAAATTGGAAAGGTGAGAAAAGGCTTTTCACTGTGAAAAACTGAGAACAATCTATATGTCAACTCTCGAAGATTGTTTCAATAAGTTCTGATATACTTATATACTAGAGTGCCAGGCAGCAATTAATAACAGCATCTCCGGACTGCAAGTCTTGATGTAAGAAGAGGTGAGAAAAAGAGACCACAGAACAGTTAAGAGGGTGTGATAATCCCCCCACACATACACAGAAAAATGTCCAAGAGGATAGACACCAAAATATTAGCAGCCTTTTTTTGGGTGGATGGGTTAGAGACATGTTTCCTTTTGTGAAGGCTATGTTTTCTAATTATCACCTATAAGTTTGAATTACTTCTATATAAAACAGACATATTAATAAGGAAAAAAACACTACTCAATTTTCATAACAACATTGGTTTGTCACTTATACATCTCCATTTTCAGTTGCTTCAATTAGCGATGCGAACACCTGCATCCCAGGCTCCTGACCAAGAGTCAACTGTGAACCAAATGAGGACCAGCCTCTGCATCTGAGACAAGCGACATCAGAAGAGGACGACTTAAAGAACCTGTCCTTCTGCCTTGCCCTTGGGTACTGTGGGTTAAGTCCCCAATCACAGGAAAGCTATAAACCTGACTGGTTACTGTAACTCTTTCCCCTCACCATGGAATGTCCCAGAACATGCTTTAATGCTACATCAGTGATTGATAGAGAGCCATATGAAAGCCCATCTCTAGATACTCTGAAAACTAATCTTAGATTTATATCTGCTGCCTTGTAGTAGTTATTTGTGTATGCTCATTATATACCCTTTTAAACTGCAAGCTCCTAGAAGGCAGAATTTATGTTTGATTAAGGTTTGTATTCCCTAGATACTAATAATTTGCATATATTAGGTATTCAATAGCCATAAAGAGAATTATTGATGTTTCTTCTATTAAGACCCAATGGAATACAGGTGCTCCTTGACTTATGATGGGGTTATGTCCTAATAAACCCATCAGAAGTGAAAAATATTGTAAGGTGAAAATTCACTTAATATCCAACTCCATAGCTTAGCTTGGCCTACCCTAAACATGCTCAAAACACGTTAGCCTACAGTCGGGCAGAATCACCTACCATAAAGCCTATTTTATAATGAACTATTGAATATACCAGGTAATTTACTAAATACTGTACTGAAAATGAGAAACAGAATGGTAGTAGGGGCACCCGAAGTAGGGTTTCTACTGAATGTGTATCGCTTGCATACCATAGTAAAGTCGAAAATCGTAAGTAGAGCCATCGTAAGTCAGGAACTGTCTGTACTTTTAGAATTTGGCTCTAGATGTTTCTTCCCTTAAGAATGGAGAGCCTTCCTTTTTAGCTAGTCAGAATTATATAAGCCATCATTTTCTTCTTTTGCTTTTATTTTTTTTTCACTCTGGCTCTGAGGAAACACAGAACTACATTTTTAATTCTCAATCCCATTATCTATAAAACCCTACAGTTAAAAAATATATTTACTTCCCTCTCCATCTACATGGTCTTGAGTTTTTATTTGAATGAACCTGTGCACAGGCATCATACATGCGAGGTACCTCAGAACCATTTTAGAAGTCGATGGAATAAAAACATAAAGAGCTTAGTCATAAGTATTTAATAATAAACAATTACACCAGGATTAAAAGCAAACTTAAAAGGAGAAATACCGGATTTCTATCACGGCCACTAGACGTTCCATAGCCTGGACTGCTTATATAACCCCAGCATCCCACAGCCTCCAATGGCCTCAGCCACCCGCCCGTCCTTGAACACCTCTGCCTCAGGGCTCTCAGGAGATATCTTTGCCTGAAACACTCTTTCCCAAGCTCTTGGTGTGGCCACTCTTCCTCAGCATCCACAGGCCTTGCCTGACCGTTCCCCGCCACGAGTCCCCTCGTCCCCTGCCCCATCCTGCTTACTGTCTCCATGGCACCACCTCCTGGCTGCCTCCCTGAGGACAGGCACCTTGTCTGTCCTCTTCACTGCTGCGTCCTGTCCCCAGTGCCTAGAAAGGGCCTGGCTTGTAATAGGCACTGGATACATATTTGTTCCATCAGAGAATAAATGAATAATTCAAGGCATTTCCCCCCCAGGACACAGAGAAGAAACCTTGTTCTTTCTCCCAGAAGACTGTTCTCAAAATTCAGCTGTGCGAGACTGAGGGAGGCACTTGGAAAAAAAAACTCAGCCAGGGGAACCGCTGAGATGTGCAACCTGGTTTCCATAACAGTTGCACTCCCCGTGCTTTCCATAGGGTTTCACTCTGTTTATTATGAGGGTTCAGCAGCTAAAGTAAAATGTGAAAAGCAATGATCAACAAAACTGATATGCCTGCAAAAGAATCCTGTCTCTAGTCAGTACTGAAAATTGGAATCAAGTTTCTGTAAAATACCTAATCCCAATCATTGTATGTTACAGTCCATAAAGATGACAGTGGAAAGGTACAAATGGGATGAAAAACCCATTCAAAACATCATTTCCTTTGCATTACCTAGCAGATCATTAACGCTGTGTGGAAGCATCACATTTGCCCGTATGGTTTGACCTTAATTGGAACCGAACACACCCTCTCACTTAAGGATATATATGCTTACATTTTGATGTCTTGGTCCCCATATTCTGCCTGTGTTAGTATTTCATTTTTTCCCCTTACAGAATGTCTTCAAAGCAAAACTCTGAAGGAAAAATGAATACACTTCATTTATTTTTAAACTCTGCCAAATCATCTCAGGCAGGCAATGGAAAGGAAAAGAGGAAAGTGCTTGGTGTAATAGAGCCATATTTTTTCTGCAACTCCTCCATTAATTCTCAGGACCTCTGGCTGCCTCCCTTTCAGAATGCGACCCCATTCAAATCTTACATCGTCTTGCCTTCTTTCAGCCATTTGTTATTGCAGAAGTCACGCCACAATGGCATTCTGCCAACATGAGTTTAATGTCATTTTATGTGCCCTAACTGCATACCTTGGAAACCATTGTGAAATGGGAATCAGACCTGAATCTATAGGTCAGCACACAGGTTATTTATATTTGGAATTCTTTGTGTAACACCGATTATTAAGACCATGGGTTTTTAAGTGAGACTTCTTAAAACCTGGTCTATTTATACTGCTTCCCAAATAATGCTGGTTCAAATGACAAGCAGAAGGAGCAATGGAGATAAACCACCAGCCTACGGTTCCACAATTTTTGGCTTTTTTCTTTCTCAATCAGTAATGCCTATAAACCTCTTCTCTAAAACTTTACATGTAAATGATAAATGATTTGAGTAACATGTTGATATTAATATGAAACATCTTCTTTTCCCTGCAGATATAATTAACATCAATGAGTTGCATTAATGCACCGTTTGACAGTTTTGAACAAAGGAATGGTGAAAAGAGATCACCAAAGACTACAGGGAAATAAGGAAAAAGTAACTTTGACCATAAAACAAATTATTCTACAAAAGGACAAGAACAGAAACACCAGTCAGAATTAGGACCAGTTTTATTTAAGAGACCCATTAACCATCTGGAAACATGGTAAATAGCGTGTTGATTAAATCAGCAGGCTGCTCCAAATGGGCTGCTGTCTGGCAACTGGAGAGCAAATCTAAGGTATGGAGGATGTTTAGAAAGAGGAATGGGGAATTATAAAGCAAAAATGCCCAGGTAGGACTCACTTGTGTGTAATCTATACTCCAATATGTTCTTGCAGATAGCATATAGTAGCAGTTAGTGTTCTCACAAGTGTTCACAGGACATTAATAATAAACACCTCTGGTCTCAATTCTTTTTGGAAGTTAATACCAAGTTTACAAGACATTCTCTTTCTTATCACTTTTCTACATATATATAATCTAAGTCAGTAGATTCCAAACTTGAATATTTTCATTACCTGGGCTGCTTGTTAAAAAAATAATACGCATTTCTGGGCCGCACTCCTGAAGTGGAGCCCAGCGGTATGTCTTTCATTAACAAGCGCCCCAATTAACCCAGCCTGGCATCAGTACTCAGCCCTGGATTTGGGGTAGGTCATTTTAGGAGATTTATTAAATTGCCACTAGGGGGAGTACTGGCCAAACTTTGTGCTTTTGGTAAAGGGAGGATGCTGCTGACCACTTCCAGAAGCTCAGATACACAGAAAGGACAGAAAGAAGGAAGTAGGAAAAGAAGTCCGTGTCCCTAGGTAAGTAATACCAAGAGGTGTCTCTGGTAGGGATTCAGGTACCTGACAAAGAACAGATGACTTCTTAGGGATTAATGATAAAAGACCCATGATGGAAACACTGCAGATAACAAAGACCTCAGGTTTTGGAAAGAGAATGTATCCTATCTAATATCTTCTCCCCCATACTCTGGCTTCTCTTCAAATCGAATAAATCTTTCGCCTTTTAATATCTTCTCCCTCTGCCTCTCATCCATACCCCTTTCAGGAAAATGGAAAGTGCACAAACTACCAAGGGAACACTAGGATCTTGTGGGATCCTCAAAATCCTCTTGTAAACTAACTTAGTATTAACTTCTAACATATTCTTGCTATGTTATGCATGTATGATTTTTGTATGTGTTTTTCCTGTTATTATAACCCTTACATTATTTTTATATTAAATGTTTGTTTTAGTAATTTTGTTGTCTAATTACACAAATATTACAATCTAATTGAATATTTGGAAGATATACAAAAAAATACAAGGAAGAAGTTGAAAAATCACTTGTAACTGCTACACTCAAATAATTTGTGCTATTGTGGTGTAGAGTCTTCCAGAATTATGTCTAAGTTTATAATTACATGCTTTTTTTCCTAGATGAAATCATTTTATTTGTTTTATTCCCCCCCCACAACCATTAATGTCATCAGCACACACCCATGACATGTTTTCCCAAACTCCTTATCTCTTCAAAGATCAATGAATATTTGCTCCACATTTCTGCTTTCCTTAGGATAAACTCTTTGATTTGGAATAACAAGGAAATTAACAAAAACAGAGAAAACAACAGAAATTTTAATTTCTTACTTAAATTTAATTTTGATTTCTTAAAATTTATAGAAAATTTTAAGTTCTTGATTCATATTACCATTTTCAGGAAGATTGTACTAAACTATATCTCAACCAGCAAAGTATGAGATTTTGCTTTATTATAAATTTACATATTTTGTCCCAAACACAGTATTCACAAGTAGCCTACAGTTATTTTGCTTGTGTATGTGTGTGTCTGTGTGTGTATAATAACTGAGCTTTGCAAAGCATGTTGGCATGTTGCCATTCATTATATTCAGATGTGTTAATCACCTGAATGCCTCCATTGTCATTTTGAATTATGATTTTGTTAATTTATGTTTCCTTTATATTTTATTTGATGCAATTGTCAATGGTTTATCCATATTAGCTTACTTAATAGACACAGTTCTTGGATTCACCTATTGCTTCTATTACGTCTTTATTTTCTAGTTTATTGGTTTTTTTATTATCTTTCCTCTTGCATTTTTTGAGCATTTTTGTTATCATTTTCTAATATAAGTTAAATCCTGAGTTCATTTCTCTTCATTCTTTTTATGAAAAAAATCTTAAAAATAATGATACTAGGGCTATAAATATACTATTTGAGGGCAGCTTTGGCTGTATCCCATAACTTTTGGCATGCCATGTTCTTACTGTCATCATTTTATAAATAGTGTTTAGTAGTAGTTTTGATTTCTTCTGTGGTCAATAGTTACTTAAAAGTATACTATTTTCAGAATTAGTTGAGGATCTTCAGCCATGTATTAATAAGTGATACACTCTTAAAAAAGTTGCATGGATACTAGAAAAGAAGGCCTACTCTCAGTATAAGGTATCAATTCAATATGTACCTATTAGTTGATACTTATTAATTATATTATTAAAGTGTTCTAATATATTAAATTTTAATATGATACAGTAATAATGTAATGGCATGTCATCACAGCTATATTTTGGTCCATTTCCTCTTGAATTTTTAGCTTTTTCATATTTTTTATTATACTGATATGAATAAAGAGTCATGATTATTCCATTTTTATTATAGCTTGAACTTTTATCCTATAAAATGACTCTGCTCCATTTAAAGCATAATTTCTTCTTTGATATTCATATTAGTATTCCTATTTTTCTTATTTCCCTTTGTATGCTCTACAATTTTTTCTATCATTTATTTTAAATTATTGTTTTGTGAGTAGTGCGTGATTGTCTATTGTTCTTCAATCCAATTTAAGATCTTTGTCTTTTCATAGGAAGTTTAACCCAGTTTGTTTATAGCCACAATGTGTTGCTTCTCATCTTCTCGCCGGTTCTATGCCTTTTAAGTTGGGGCACATCAGAACTGCCTGACGAAGCTGTTGGTGGTGGTGTGTATGTGCAGTATGTGAGCTGTGTGTGTTGTGTTAAACACACTTACTTAAGCCCCACTTGAAATTCTGGTTTAGAAAGTCTGCGGTGATCCTGGGGCTCGGTCTCAAGTTTTAAAAGGCTCAACAGGTGACTCTATCCAGCAAAGGATGAGAATTACTGTTCTAAATATTTCCAAAACGAACTCTAAATTTTATTTCTCTAATAATTAAAGTTAAGAGTAAAACATTCTCCTTACAAGCCCCTTCATTTACTTCCCTATTATCCATAATCTTGCAAGCCATTTTATTTTTTATTAATGTCTTAGCCAGATTTATATTTTTGTGATTAAAGTTACAATAGTCAATATATACTCATAGCAAAAATATGTACAGAAGAATATTATACTAAAAATAAAAGCCATCTTCTGGATTTTCCAGTCTCATTCTCCAGCATTACCCACTCTTGATACCATTGTATTCGTTTTCCAGACTTTTCGTACACATATGCAAACACACACACACAAATACATTCATACATTTACACACACACACACACACACATCAGGGATCATAGGCTATACACTGTCTTAATACCTTCTTTGTCCAGTGCATTATTTCTTGTTAATCTTTCCCTGTCAAATACATACAGATGCACATCAATCTATACAATAAATTCATGTAGTCACATTTTACCCAGATGCTACTGGGCGGCAGACACAATATCCAGGTTGGGGAGCCCATGCAAGCGTGGAGTGTGATGCTTCTACATGTGGTAGCTACAGAACGGTGGCCCAGAATTAGGCCACTAGAGGCTGACAATTCTGTTTTTAACTAGGTAATATTATGACCTTGTAAGCTTTTCACTATTTTCTAAGGTACCCAAGAGCAAAAGCTGGATTGTATTCTCTTTGAATTCCTCCCATGTCCCCAGCATGGTACTAGGCACTTAGTATTCACTTGATAAAGGTCTTGTTGAATCAATGAATCTTAATGACAAGGCAAAATGACCACACTTTTGCCACTCTTCTGAAATAAGAGCTCAGTAGTTTCCTGTTTTCTCTTTTCCTGAATGTAAGAACAAAAACCAAAACCTGAGTTACTCAGGTATGTGGCTGCACAACGTCAGAGCTGGCCACTCAATCTGAAGCTTGTGCTTCTCCAGAGCTCTGCGCTGTGGGAGGAGGAAAGAGTGGTCACTCAGGAGAACCTGGATGCAAGTATAAGGCTGCCCGTGCCAGGAGATATCAGGGGAGAGGCCAGCAGCCTTGCCACCCTAGACCCCTGGGGCCCAGTAGAGACAGTCATCGGGCTGGACACACCAGTCAGTGTTGCCATTGCCAAGGGGATGGTCCCACCCCAGGGAGATGCTTTCCCCGAAAATGTGACAGTCCACCTGTGGAGGCCTCACTGGTGAAGTTGTATCTGTGAATCATTTCAACTTGAAGGGAACTTGGAAAGGACTATCTGGAGAGAGAGGTCTTCTCTAGCAAAGAATGAAAGGTCTAGAAACACTGAGTTTTGCCAGAGACTAAGAGGATATGATAATTATCTGTAAGTACTTAACAAGCCTTAGCACCAAGGTGAGCTTGAACTGTTTAAGGTGCTTTGTGAAGGTGCTTTGTGGAGGTGTGAGAAAGTTTTGGCAGGTAGGGGTAATTAAATTAAACTGTGAAAAATCACATTTCCTCTGGGGATCTAGGGAAGCTTCCCCTTGAGAGAGGTCTATAAAACAAGGGTGAGTCCCAAAGGATGCACTTAAGCCATTTAAAGTCAAACTGAGCCTGCTACTTGAGGACATGAGAATAATTTTAAACGCTGGAATGAGAGGAGTCAGGAAGGGAGGAGGTAGCTGGTTAAATTAGTTACTTTTTTCCTACTGTTTTGGAGGGTTGTAAACATCACACTTCCCTCTTTCCCTGGGAAGGAAAGAGATTCCGGTGATTCAGAAAAGCACTATCACCAAGAGACCTAAGCCTGGCGTTATTTACTCACCGAATTTACTCTTTGAAATGTGTTTAGTCAGCTGTGCTTGCCCTCTGTGACTAGACGTATTTGTCCAAAGGCTAATTAGCTCGAAGGGTAGAAAGATCAGTGAGTTAATCCATAATCTCGAGTGACTGATGAAATCTAACTGCCAACTGGTGCCACAGTGGATCCTTTTTTAAAAAGGATTAATAGGACACGCTAGCTCTTCTCAAATATTAACTTTTCCAAGAGTAAGACAGGATAAAACAAGAGAAAAGACAATCAGAGTTTTTTTTTTAACCCCCTTCTGACATTTATATGGTATTTTCACAACTAAAACGTCTAGAATCCTGGGGGAGCATGGGGGCCATACTTGCTGGGTGACTCATGGGCCTGGGGTGGTTTTAGGCAGAGGTTGCTTTGGGGTCCCCCAATAATTGCAGTGAAGGTTTCATGGTTCAGCAGTTACTATGTGCCAAGCACTGAGCATTTTACACATTATTAACTCACTTGGTCCTCACAATAATCTAGGAGGCAGGTATTATTACTCTTCCATTTGGGCCTGAGGTCACACAGCTAGCAGGATGTGAGCACAAGAGCTCTGGTTCTAATGCATCATTGGATGCATTTCTGATAACAATTTGTGCCCTGATCGTCCATGGCACGCGGTAACTTCACAACATAGCCGGAACAAACAAACATCACTGGGCTTTGCGGAGTCCACTGAAAGAACCTACACTTTGAGTGCACTGTCTCAGTTGCTAGGGCCATGATGAAGTACCACAGCCTGGGTGGTTTATGAATAGGAATGAAGAGAAATTCATCGTCTCAAAGTTCTGCAGGCTGCAAGTCTGAAATCAAGGTGTCAGCAAGGCTGGTTCCTCTTGAGGGCTGTGAGGGAAGCACCTGTTCCAGGCCTTTCTCCTTGCCTTGTAGCTGGCTGTCTTCTCCCTTTGCCTCTGTACAGCATCTTCCCTCTATGCCTGTCAGTCTCTGCATCCAAATATTCCCTTTGGATAAGGACACCGGTCATACTGGAGTAGGGCCCATCCAGTGGCCTCATTTTAACTTACTCACCTCTGAAAAGACCCTTTCTGCAAATAAGGTCATATCTGAGGTTAGGACTCCAGCATATCTTTTTTGAGGGGAATGCAATTTAACCCGTAAAATGCATCAAGGTTTCTAAGCAGGTTTAAACGTCCACCTGAGTGGTGCAGCTCAGAGCACGGCATAGGCTCCCGTCACATCCTAACACAGGCCAGCCTTCCCCCTGCTGGAGAGACACTGCTGTGCTTTTTTGCCCCTGCAGCTGGCTGATAGAAGAGCCAATGTACGGAAGAATTTTTCTGATCTGTATGACTGAGACTAGACACTGAAGGGACCGGTCTTTGACAACGTCCTGTTAGAGCCCCACGTTTCTATCAGATACCACTCGAGGTTGCAGAGCAGCCTGAGTGAGGGCTGGGATACCCACATGAGCCTCGATTTGCTCCATGAGAAAGAAAAAGTTCCTGCCCATCACTAGGATGGTCTTGAACTATGGAAGCCACATTCGTGATCCTGTCTTCCAGGGCTGCAGTCCCCAACCCCCGGGGCCACGGCTCAGTACTGGTCCGTGGCCTATTAGGAACCAGGCAGTGCATCACCACCTGAGCTCTGTCTACCCCTTTTCTTCCACCCTGTCCATGGAAAAATTGTCTCCATGAAACTTAGGAACCAGGCCACACAGCAGGAGGTGAGTGGCGGGCGAGCGAGCAAAGCTTCATCTGTATTTACAGATGCTCCCTGTCACTTGCCTCACCGCCCCCCCATTGGAAAAATTATTAATATCTTCCATAACGCCAGTCCCTGGTGCCAAAACAGTTGGGGACCACTGTTCTAGGGCAGTGGTCTCCCCACTCCCTATGTTTTAAAAATCTATGTACCTCTCACACATTTTTAAGTGGACAGTTGAAATTTTTCATCATAGTTTCAAAGGATATAATTTTGAGTGTATTACAATATTGACATTTAAAAGGTAAAACTGTTGCATCACTCTTTTAAATATACCTTTGGATATACATACAGAAGTGATTTGAGATCCATAATTACTCATTTAAAAATATACAAATATGCTCTTCTTAAATAGTTGGAAATTTTACAATCATCCTTTTCCTACTTGAATAGGGGTCAGCGGACTTTTTATGGAAAAGCTCCAATAACCAATATTTTAGGCTTTATAAGCAGTCTCTGTCCCAGCTACTTGACTCTGTCATTGAGGTGCAAACGCAGCCACAGACAATGCAGAGACGAATGGGCGCGGCTTCGCTCCAACCCTGTTTTATTGACAAGCACCGGCAGCAGCTGGATGAGCCCACGGGCCACTGTCTGCCAGCGCCTGTCCTAGAGCCCACATTCCCATTCAACTTCGTATTTTTCCCACTCTACCTTGATTCCGCTCATACAGAATTTTACCATAATGGAATTTTATGCTTAAAAGTCAACTCTTAATCATCCTATCACACTTCTCTGAAACAAAAACACACACATACTAAAATCTAACTTAAAAATACACTTTTTGTGAATAGAAGGCTCTAACAAAAATCTTCGTCTGATTGAGTTTAACAGCACAATTATCAGTAGTATAAATTAATTGAAACATAAATGTATTGCCAAATTTGATAAATAATGACTAAACTCAAGAGAAAGATTTCACTGAGAGTGCATCTCTTAACGAGACGGGACCCATTTATGGACCCTTATTTAAAGGATCTGTCACGAGTCCCTTTGTTGGGCTCTCAGGGAAGGTTTATATAATTGGGCAACACATTATAGTAAGATTTGGCAGAGGTGAGAGGAGGCCTTTCCTTTGTCAGGAGGAAGAAGAGTAGGTGGGAAAAGTTGCTGGGAGAGCCACAGGTGCTGCCCCGAGATGATCTGTTTTAATGTCATCTGAAACTGAATTACAGCACTCCTTATGACAATCTAACACCTGATGGTCTGAGGTGGAGCTGAGGCGCTGGGGAGCGGCTGCAAATACAGATTATCATCAGCAAAGAGTTTCACTGCACAATAAATGTAATGCACTTGCATCATCCCTAAACCAGCTCCTCCATCCCGGTCCATGAAGAATTGTCTTCCATGAAACCGCACCTTGGTGTCAGAAAGGTTGGGGACCACTGTCCTAGAAACAGGTTTCCAATTATTCGTCCTCAATATACAAGGCTGAGTTGTTAGGAGATATTAGATTTGAAACAGTAATAGTAATACCTTATGTTAAAATCCATAAAGCACATGAAATATATTAATACAGGTGTTCTCTAAACATTTCTATGTGTCAGGTAGAGTAGATATTATCTATATTTTATCTAAGAGAGAAAAATGCTAAAGATTGGAGAGACAACATGGCAAAAACCTAAATCTTGCTGGGTGGCTAAGCTGGGATTTGAGCCCAGGTTCTGGCCTATAACTCAATGTCTTTCTCTCTGGGTGGCCTCCAGTGCTAGTAGGGTTGAGGTAGTCTCTGAGGATTTAGGAGAATGATCTGAGAGCAGAGAGAACCTTCCATAGAAAAGGGCGGAACCAGACATTCTGCGAGATACGAAAAACAGATGGCTTCCACCCAAGGAACGTAATCATTCCATTTTCCCCTTACAGAACACATCACAGTTTACTGATCACTCACACAGGCACCACTCTTACTTAACTTTCATTCTTAAATAGCCCCATGAGAACTGTACCTACTTCTGTTTTTACAGATGAGGAAACTAAAGTTCAGAGAAATTAACCCAATTAATCCATCTACCCAGTTCTCAGGACATTTTAGAGAGGGCAGAAGGATGGCCCATCCAGGGATCTTTGCAAAGCTTCTTGTGTCCACTCTGCAGAGATGTCTGAGCCTGGCTCCCAGAATCTAGACTGGGGCTTTTACTCCCTTGTCCCCATCACTCTCTAAAGCTGGAGCACGTGGCCCTGCTGCTACTCTCATGGGTACCAGATGCCAGTGGAACCCTTAACATTAAGTAGTCCAGGTCTAGGGGCACTACCAGTGTTGGTGGGTTTCAAACCAGTTGCTGCTTTGATATCCCTCTTTGCATGTGATAAAGCTTCTGAATGCTGATTTCAAATTGCTGACCCATTAGACAAAGAGTGGGATCCAGCTCTCCTGCAGGTATCTGGGGCCTGGCTGACCCTAGTTAGAACCGAGTGTCCTGTGGGGCCCTGGCTTGGGCTGCCAGGACGAAGGCCTCGTCCCATCAGCTGATGGGTGCTTCTTTCCAACCAGGCAAGTGGATGTTAGAACTGCCCCCGATGCTATCTGAAATGTTCAGCTGCAAGAATTCCCACTGAGTTGGAATGAAAGTTTACTTCATTATGCTTCCAGGTCTGGGAATGATGCCAGTGCACGGCTCTCCTTGACAGGTCTCTCATCACTTACAGCTCAAAGGAAAGAAAAGTGAGCTCCCAAAGTGCCAGGCTGCAGCCCTCCTTGTCAGATGGCAACACCTCCACGGAACAGCTGAGCAAGAGGATGAGTAAAGAGCTGTCGTTGCCTTATCACCGAAACCCTGCATACTGATGTAACTCCCTGTATGTTCCTTTTCAGAGACTCGCACAAGGCACAGAGCTGAGGGAAGGACAAAGGGGAGGGACGAAAAATCAGTTTCAGCTGTAAGCCAATTCTGATACCTCACTAGTGGTTGACTTAGTGTCGTGTTAAGAAGGATTCTGAGGCTCTATCTAGATACACTGGGAAAGACTGTTATGATCGATGGAACATGGGCCATAGAGGATAGATACTTCAGAAGCTTGATGCATATGTGACACAGGACGTCACCAAGTCTAAACTTCTCTTTACCCATGGGAAGATGCTGAGGAGCACAAAGGTTAAGTGACTTACAAAATTTAGTTGCTACACTACAGACAACAATCCCAGGCCTTAGATTCTAGATAACTGCTGTGTCGTCCATCTGAATACCTTTAAAGTCCCTGATTTCTAGAATATTCCAGATTGCTTGAAATAAGCTAGCAAATTAGTAGACTTCAAAATCCTATTGTAATAAAGACATGTATTATAACGATAATTTTACATATGTGGTGTCCAGCTACTTCCCAGTGTCTTTGCACTCACTGAAAGCCCAAAGCAGCTCTCTCCATTCATGATTGAGAGTGGTCGTCCTTGGCTTGGATAAACATTAGCAGATAGGCAAAGCAACTCATCTCACATGTAGATTCAACCCTGTTTATGGTTTAATCTACTTGGTCTGCCAGTGTTGCCTCAGGAAAGAAGGTTAAGTCATGCTATGAAAAGAAAGAATTTGTAAAGGACCTACATAATTCACTCCAGCAAACATTGTTGAGTGCTTAGGTGTTCTCCTTGGGAATTCTGTCCACCATGCAGGAAATGGGGACTGCTGGACCAGAAGGCATCCCTGATGTGAAAGGTGGTGTTCAACTGCATGGAAATGTTTTCCCTTTCTCAATGTTTTGTGGAATTTCTAGTAGAGCTCTTTATTTAAGGAAGCTTAGAGAGAGCTTTAACCTTCCATCTGCCAGATTTGGCTAAAACTGTAAGCTTGGGTCATCTCTAGGAGGCGGGGACTAGATGCCTCTAAGAAGGCTTTGCAGCCCAGTTTTGATCTAGTTATTGAAGCAATTAACTACTTTTTCATGGCTGGTTTTACCTTTAAAAAAATCTTTTGGGGAGTGGATAAATAGGATAATATCTGGTTTTGAAGGTAAGGATTTTAAGGCCAAATTAACTGAAAGAACTACTTAGTCAATATGTTCTAGCTAAACAAAATTTGCAGATGTGAATAAGATGATACCAATAAAATCAGCCCTTAGCTTTAATTCCTACTTGTCTTTATAAAAACGTATCTGTTTGCAACAGAGTTAACTTCTCAGTCATGGTTTGTTTATTATTAAAATTAAACCGATGTCCCATACTGAGTTGAGGGAGGTGGTCTCAAAGCAAAGTGGCAGAGCCAAGATATTTAGGGACTGGAAGATGCCACAGATGGATGAGTGTTGACTTTCTCCAACGGGAAAGGGCACACCTTCTAATTCCCCTTGCCAAACAGTGTAGTGGAGATGCCAAGATTTAGCTATACGTGCTGAGTTTGCCAGGAGCAATGGTAAAAGCAAAGGTTAACACGTTTGTGAATTCTAGTGTTCCGTTTCTCTGTTACGGGAGCGAGTCTTCCACGTCCCTCATGGAGGTAAAAGAGAGAAAGGTGCCAGGGCACAATGACACACAGTTGGAGAAGCGACGGGCTTGGCCTACGGGGAGAGTTCTCATGGTCTAGTACCGCATTGCACAGTGGAGGAGCCACTGACCATGTGGCCGGGGAAGCCTGGAAACAGCGTGGCAACTGTGACTCTGCAACTGACTTTTAAATTTTATTTAACTTTAGCTAATTTAAATTTTAAAACCAATACTCACTTCAGTTATTGGGAAACTTTGATGTACGTTTGGAACAACTTGTGCACATGAATCTACTTTTTTAACTATGAATTTTGTGAGAGCTAAATACAGATTTCCTGTGAAAATCCAGTATCCAAGTTATGTTCTAAGTGTAAAACACATGTCAGGTTTCAAAAGCTTAACATGAAAAATCCAATGTAAATATTTTGCTAATAATTTTGTAAGTTACATGTTGAAATTATAATATTTTGGCCACAGTGGTTTAAATAATATATATTATGAAAATTAACTGACCTATTTCTTTCTACTTTCTTCAGATGAGTACTAGAAAAATTAAACTAATGTACATAACTTGCATTATATTTCCATTGGACAGCATTGGTCCAAAAAGAGATCTGCTATA
Organism: Lepilemur ruficaudatus; assembly: GCA_963574885.1. Classification (NCBI taxonomy): domain Eukaryota; kingdom Metazoa; phylum Chordata; class Mammalia; order Primates; family Lepilemuridae; genus Lepilemur; species Lepilemur ruficaudatus. The sequence goes on along the minus strand of CAUYRT010090671.1, from coordinate 102,241 downwards.
TTATCCCTGTAGCACTTTTTTTGGTATATTATTGAGATTTTCTTCTACACATACACATACCTAGGGTAATAGTAGAAAGTGCATAATATTAGGCATGCATAGCAAGTAACCCATGTATTTAAAACCTGCTACTGAGACCCCTACAGAGTCCTTTTCCACCTAGCAATGTGATCTTGCTTATTTCTTTATGTGTCCTATGAGAAATACTGATGAGATCAATAGTTTTTATTTTTCCTTCTAGCAACCTAACCCCTTCCCTTCATTTTTTGTGACTATATCTTCACTGTGAATGTGTTCATAAGACAGACAGCAGTGGAGATTCTCTGGCTGAAGTGAGAGTGGAGGATTCACATGCCCATCCAGCTCCACATCACCCTAGCAGCCATCAACTCTACCTAAAACTCTGGGAGGCAGTTTCTGTTTCTGAGCTACGCCCATCCCTGCTGCTCACAAGGCTCAGCAGCCCAGGTGACTTCCATAGCCATGGCAGCTCATGTGTTTCCCCCAGACCGGCTTCCCTGTTGCTCCTGGTTCTTCATGACTGTTGCCACTGCTCTGGCCACTGCAAATCATTCCTGGCAAATGCAAGCAAAGGGCAGCCATGGGACACTGGGCCTGCCACCTATCCCAACGGCCCAGGATGAGCTGGTCTCCTGTGTAAACTGACCCAATTCATACCAGTCAAATAAACACTGCAGCAGTAAGGTGGTGCCTCATGCAGTAACATAAGGGAGCAACCTATGGGGCATTTTGTGATGATGAGCTTTTACTTAGCTAGCTCAACCTTCTTTTCCTAAGTGGCGTGATTAATAATTCACCCACCCACCCCAGAATGCCTTTTTGATTTGACTTTAATTATTGTGATGATTGCTTAGTTCAACTACCTGTGGCCTGACTCCATTAGACAGACTGGCAGGCTGACGAGACCTTCTCCCCCCACTCGCTCACTCTCCTTACACATATGAACACAAGTAAATCGGCATGTGTTAAACAGCAAGCACTTGCCAGCTCCTAGAAGGATAAACACAGGCAAGGTCCTTACTACTTTGGTAACTCAAGTTTCTCATCTATAAAATGGACATAAAAATAGTCCTTTTGGAGCTGCTGGAAGATTTAATGAGTTATGACACCTACATATAAAATGTATTGAACAGTGCCCGACACACAGTAAATGCTGAACATAGTTTGGCTCTTACTGTTGTGACTGATTTTATTTCAATCGTTGGGAGAACTCTCAGTTTTCAAACTCTCCATGCTTAGTTTCAGGGGTTGGATTCAACTATTTATATTATCTTTGACTTATATTGGGCCACTCTGATGTGCATTTGAAAACCTAGGGGAATTCATTTTACTTTTTCTTTACATTTGTCTTTCAGATATGTCCTACATCGTACAAATGCCAGGAGGAGGCAGTGTGAAGAAGCCCTCTCTTTCAGGAATGAACAGAGTATTTACAAGTGCACAGTTCTCATTCCGGAATGTGAAAGAAGATTTGCATTTAAAGTCCCATAACTGTAGTTTTATCAACCCTCCAAGTTCAGGAGTGAGAAAACCACCATGTTCTAGAACCTTTTCTAAGACTTCTTAATTTGAGTTGTAAGCAAGAACGCCCAGGACCTCATTCAGGTACCAGTATCACTGCTGAGGCCAGCAGTTGGTGGAGATGGAGCTGCGGCAGGATTTACTGGACCCATTTGAGGAAAGGAGCTGAGGAACTTGATGGTATAATAAATTCTTGGCTATTCCCCCAGCACTGGGATCTGCACTTTACCCCGAAATGGCTTGTCATCAAAGTGGCATGTCATTGTGCATAAATGTATTTTCTTGGGGGCAGGGAAGAGGTTCATAGTTTTTACATTCTTAAAGAGTGCCATGATCCAAAAATAGGTTAAGAACTACTGTTTTAGATTTTTTTTTTTTTTTTTACATTTTTACTGCTTCCATAAAAGGCTGCTTTCTTCTCGCATTCTTGCCAACAGGTGCTGGCACCACTCATGTAAAGTGACACTCCTGGGGGAGAGAAGGGGCCAAAAGAGGACGGACAGTCATTCTAATGAGATGACTGTCATTTAATGAACATCCGCCAGAAATCAGATGTCCTCTAAAGTGTGCACTGAGGTATATGGAGGAGTGAGATGCAGCAGTGAGCACTGACACGCACAGAGGCGCCTCCAACCACCTGGAGCCGCGTGGGGTCAGAGGCCAGCCTTCATCTCCAGAAAGGCCTTCAGCTAATGAACAGGACACTGACCTGCTCAAGTGCCCAGGTGTGCGCTGTCACTCACATCTAGGAAGCTCTGCCTCTCCGCTGGCAGCATTAGCTCTGCTTCTTTACTGGGCAGAGTAGAAGGTCCCTCCCAGAAAACCCTCGCCTTGAGTCTTCCACGGGCAGAACCTTCCTAGCTCTTTTGTTTCTTTAACCATTCATCACAGATCCCATTTAATACATAGCGAATTTCATGCTAGAGCCACATGAAGACCCACTACACTCTCCTCTGCCAAAAAAAAAAAAAAAAAAAAAAAATTAAAGGACAGGCCAGTAAGATTTCCCTTGTATGACTACTTCATGTACACTTCTTTATAAACCACATAATGATGCTTTATTCTCTTTTCCTCTCTCCATTTTTTGAACCCAAGTGGACTGTAAATAGAAAACATCAAGTGTGCTATAACACTTTCTGGCACACAAGATAGGAAAATCACATTTTTAAAAAAGCAACAGTGACGAATCCTCAAAATCAGCAGACAGGGAGAGGGAGAAAGATCTTAGGCAGAGATAGAAGCTCCAAGTTCGGCCCCCACTCTCTGCACCCAAGCCAAAGGCAATACCTTTCCTTCCCACATTAGGAAGTATCAGAGCTCCTCTGGAATCCTGCACTGTGCTTGGATTCCGTCTTGCCACACATTTTTAAGTTTGCAGTTAGAAGGATCCCTAAAGGCAAAGAGTTTCTCCTTCCCCATGCCGCCCCCCCGCCACTTCGCCTCTTTACAGCACTGCTTTCTTCTTCCTGTTTCTACCCAACGAAATTGAAAATTTCATCACCAGTGTCAGAAAATTAAACCCCAGGGAACAGAGCAATAGCTAAGAGCATCCCTTCCCTGGCAAAGAGCCAATCCTTGAATATAACTTTGCAAACCCTCTCTGGTTTTCACAGATTTAAAAGGATGAAAAATAGAGTCATTTCAACGCATGCTTTTTGACTGCTAAAATCTTTCTGATTGCATTTCATTTGTGCAATTAATTTTTAAAAAAATTCGATTTGGAGATGAGTTTCATAAAAGAAGGAAGGGACGTGACCTAGCTCAGTTACATATTTCCCAAGAAGAGAACGGCGGTGCACGGGGAAGAGATGCTTCATTCTGTGGCCGGGGGTCTGAAGAAATGTTTGATAGACCATTGTAATGACATATCTCTTCACAATGCAAACACCAGCAACATAATCAAGCAGCTTTGGGCTCTGTGCCTGCACCTTTCTCCCTCTTCCTAGAAATGCACAGGGCTGACTCTTATTCATTTAGTTTTAAAAGCATTTTCTTTTGAAATGGATGAATACCCTAGGAGATAAAGCAGAACTCCACTCCTCACACTAATCCTAACTAGACAACCGATGTCCAAGTATAATTTACAGTCAACTACAAATCCGATCAGACCCGAGCAAAGCATGCAGCCTTTTGAATTCAGAGTCTCCCACATCATGGGAACCCTTGAATGCCTGCTCTTCCATGTGCTTGCTCCAATTCAGTTTTCTCGGCAGACAATAGGACAAAGCTACATTTAGCTCAGGCTGCTAATACCAGCGGACAGATGCGTAAGACTGAGGTTTACTCACCAAGCTCCTGTAAATCCATCTTTCCCAACTACAAATAGCGCTTCCAAGCTGCTGCCACCACAGAACGACTTAGAGTCGTCCCCCAGAAGAACAGTGTGCCGGAATACCAGATGGTTCCTGAATAAGCGTGTTCATGAAACAGGTTTCCAGTTGAGCCATGTGAACAGAGACCCGCCGCACACCTTTGAATGGTATACACTCCAAGTCCAGAAGAATAAGCATGTAGCTTTGCTTATGTTTATGGAGCTGGAGCCCAGGGGTGCTCCGATTGGCAGGAGTCGCGGAAAGACCAGCCAATCAAAGGGAGCCTCCATTCCAGGGAAACTCCTGCTCATTTATTTAGCATCTTCGGAGATCATCTATCGGCTTTTCTAGGAGAGCTTTTCTCTTGTAGTATCACAAGAGGAAAATAATAACTTCATTTCTATTTTAGTGCCCTCTGCTCTTTCTTCGATAAAACATACAGATAGCTCCCCTTCTCGGTACTTCTCAATATCCCCTACTTTTTCTTATAAAGAACTAAAAATAAATACAAGGAAGAAGAAGAAGGAGGAGAAAAAGAAAGAGCTGGTGATGGGCTGGAGATAGTTCATATTCATCAGCCTCCACCTTTTTGGGAGAAGGAGGGAGGGAGAGCCTGGGCTCAATAATTACTGATTCTGTTGCCATAGAAACAGACTGGCTGCAGCGAGTTGGATTCGTGTAGAACATCTGCTGCCAGACCCGTAATCAACTGCAATCTCATCTCTTCCCCTCTCTCTACTTTTATTTGATTGTGAGTTTGCTTTCTCCCACCTTCTCTTCGCATACAGTTTTTGTCCAGAAATGTCACGTAACCGCCTCACGTTGTGCAGTGCACGCACACCAGGGGTGCTCACATACCCAAGGCAGGCTGGTATGCCAGAGTGCATCCCAGCAGGGGTCCCCCGGGGAGGATCCATACTCTGATTCCTGCTCAGGGTGTAAACAAACATAAACAGCCTCCACCTCTAACTGAAATTTACTGTGACTTTGAAGCTCAAGAATTAGTGGGGGATCTTTTCAAATATTTGTTGTCTAACATTCCTGAAAGCCCCCAAATAAAAGTTTGTGACAGTATTTCTCAGAGGGCACTGCAGTGATTCAGAGGGGGCTTGTGGAAGATTTTGTAAGCACAGAGTCTTCAGGCCCAGCTCTTTTCTGCATCAGCATCTCACCAAGGCGCCCTGAACGCTGGGGATCTCCGTGGATTCTCTCTGCCCATTTTCATGTCCTCCACCTCCTCCCCTGCTGGCTCCAAATTCCCGTGGTGGCATGACCAGAATTAATGTCACCGACTCTGAATGTGCTGCCATCTTTCTCCTTAGCAGCAGGGGCCGCCACTGAGCAGCGAAAGGCTGCATGTCCTGGTCAGACTCAGAGGCGGATCAGAGGGTGGCAACCTCACACGGGGTCTGTGGAAGCCCTCAATTCTCCAGAGACTGCAGGAAAATGGTAAGCGTCAAAAAAAAGCTATGATTCTGGCTTAAGTGAGAGAGAAGGAATTATTTATTCTCTGCCCCATCGTCATCAACTTTAGCATCAAGACAATCTCAAGGGGAACCTTCTCTCCCTTAAAGGCGTCTGTAAGCCTGGGAGCCTCCGCACATTAAGGACACAGCCCAGGCTTCAGAGGAGGCTGAGGCTCACTCTTTGCACATCTCTGGTTCTTGAAGTCAAGGTGAACTATCCATTTAACACACATCTGCTGTACAAAAAGCGACAGTGGCTTTGGGCCTCCTTTATTCCTAAACAAAGCTCAGTCCAGATCCCATATCCACCCATCTACAAATGCTCAGCTCTGGCCTTCGTGTTGGATTTTCTCTTTCGAGACTCTAAATCTTGGTTTGCCCTTTTGTCTCTTTATGCCACTATGAGCTTAGGAAGGAATTCTCATCCAGGTTCTGCCTCCCAGGCACCCGTCTCCAACACTGGCAATTTTTCTCAGCTCTGCTCAGACCACCTCCACCCTCCAGCTCAGGTGGACAGCTCAGGTTTTCTCTACCACCTTTCTGGAAAGTGGCCTCTAACCTGCCCTACCTAAGTCTCCTCTGCCATAGGGACATCCATCCACCCTTTGCACTGTCGCTCTCTTGAGACTCTCCGCATCTCCACTCTTTTTATGCAGAAATATGCCATTTCAACCAGGTCTTCCCTCAACCAAACTCTAATAATTTTTTTGACAGATATTTATTGAGTGTCTATATGCTAGGCACTTTGCTAATGATAGAACAAATTGACATGGTTTCTGCCTTACAGCCTGTAGATTCTAGTAAAAAAGGCAAAAATATTAAAGTGTAATATAACCATGATATTGGGTATAAAAACAGAGCTATGAGCTATGTGTGCTATGAGCACAATTGAGAGATTTAACTTAGTCAATGAGATCAGGAAAAGCATCTCAGAGTAAGTGATATTCAAGTCAAGATCTAAAGGAAGAGGAAAAGTTAAAGAACTAAAAATGTGGGGCAGAGGACCTCAGACATGAGGTGTAACACATGCTTGTTCTAGGCTTGTGCTAGGAGGCAACGTGACATCTTTGAAAATTCGAAAGAAGCCAAGTGTGGCTGATTACAGTGAGAATGATGGGGAGGATGGTGTGAGACCAGCAGGCTCCTAGAGACCAGGCTAAGGAGGTTGGTTTTCACACTAGGAGCAATGTCAATCTATTGCAGTACTACATGAAATAACTCCCTGCCCCCCAACACATCACCATAACTCAATATATTACTCAGTTGATCTCATGATATACTAACAGGATACCAATTTGATTGAAACAGTCTATTCCAAGACATCCATAATTTGTTGGACTTATCTGGCTAACATTTCCTGAGCAATTAATAGTCCAGGTCGTATTCTAAGCACTTTATCTGGATTAACCAAGTTAATCCTCTTAACAACCTTGTGAGATATTATTATTATAATTACCATATAGATGAGGAAATTGAGGCATAAGAAGGTTAAACAACTTGACTGAGGTAACAAAGATAAAAAGTCAGTGAGACCCTCTCTCTCAAAAAAAAAGATAAAAAGTGCCAGAGCTGGAATTTGAACCAAGGGGTTCTAGAACCAACCAGTTTCTCTAAGTGTGACCCACAGGGACCACCTATATTAGAATCATTTGGTGTACAAATTAAAATGCAGATTCCTGGGATCCTACTGGATACCTCCTAAACCAGAATCTCAGGGAAGGTAGAGTGAGGAAGATTGTTCCAAGCACTCCAGGGGATTCTTGTATACACCATAGTGTAGAAATCACTGTTAAGAGGTGTTTACCTAAAAAAGACTAACTCTAAATTAATCTTCAATGTATAAAGTGGAGAAGGGCATTTTTTGAGAATGGGAGGGCCTCACTATTCCAAACTATCACAAAGACTCATCTACATCAGAATAAGGTCACTTTCTTTTGAATGACTGCAAATTCCTGTTGTCTGATGCACAACCCAAAGTTAAAGTGGAAGGTGGGAAGTAGCATGGTCTGGGGGTCAGTAGGTATCCTAGTGAGCAGGTTTATGAAGAGAGAATATGCAAGTTCTTAAACACCGTAAGTGCTAGGTAGTTAGAGATGCTATTAGATCTGTCAGCAATAAGGTAGATAGATTATGCATTAAATATTATCATTGACACTATGTGAAATGTCATATATTTTCTTCAGGTAATTTTCTTCATAGAAAACTCATTTTTAAAACAAAGTTGCAAGGTAGACAGAATTTTCTTTTTTAGCCTTCAATCCGATCCACCTCACTCCTTCCCCTCCCCTCTATCTGTTCAAACACTAGTAAGTAAGCTCTTTGGTTCACCTAGCTAACCATGGCTCTAGTTCTGGAAAATAAGCAGCTTCATCTATCTTTCCAGAGGGGCCACTTCATACAAAATAGTTATAGCATCTTTGAAGAAACTTCCAAAGAATTTTTCCATGGAACTTTGTCCAGTAGTTCTGTTACTGAGATCACGGAGTGGGTGGTCTGTTTAATTAACTTGGCCTTACTGGTTATTTTTCCTGTTCTAGAATGTGCAATGAAAAGAGCATATACAAGCTTACAGAACTGCTGATAAATCTCAGAAATGAAAACCTAGATTTTATTGGCATGATATTTGGACTATTGCTTGTCAAGCTCTAGAACTGGCAGAAAGCTGTTCTGCATACACCTAACGGATTTGTGTGCCAAAGGCTCAAAATGTATGACGTGCAGCATATCATTGGGCTTGTGAACACATTCAGGTTACGTGCTGTCCACAGACAGGAGAAGAAAACCACAGCATCAAAGTCCTAGAAAACTCGTGGGGGGGAAATCACTCCTGGGCATTTGAATAAAAGTCAGAAGAAATCTCTTTGCATTTCAGCCACACATCACAAGCTGCACTCCTTGCTCTGTTCTGCGTAAGCACTGCTGGTACCATTTATTTTGCATTTTCTTGGGGCAGATTCAATCCAATAAAATTGTATTCCTTTCCATAAATATGATTTACTGAATTTATTATTACTAAATCTGATGTAATTCCTATACCTTTGTAATGCTTTTTAAATAAATTCACAAATCAAAAAAGAATTCTGGGAGGTGATATGCATGAATTTTTGGATCAGAAAATACAGTGACTACTGTAGAAAGATTTCTAAACTGGTTGTCCAAATTTTCCTTAGTCTACCTGCAGGCCTTAACTGAAATAAGCATCTTTTGTACTAAGCATATAAAAAGGGATGAGGGGAGGTGGCACTAATAGCCAGTGCTTCCGTTTTCTAAGCCCTGGTCCCCAACTGGTTGCTTCCAAATTTGGGCATCTATTTCATCAGGGTGCATGTTCACTGCTGGCAATGAATGCGACGGTGATGCTCCCCACAGCTCATGACGTGGCTATGCTGCACCCATCTTTGTTTGATTGATTCATTCTTACAAAGCGGGGAGGGGTCATTAAGGTCAAATTGAGCCTCAAGGAAATTCCAGACAAGCAGGCTGTGTATTGCAGCAGGCTCACCTCCAACCACGGCTTAGCCTTCTTAAGGCACCCGCCATACACACGTGTGTGCACACACACACACTTACACCACTTTTGTAACAGCAGCGAGCCAAGCACAGACTGGGCCAGACCGTGTCTCCCAAGGGTATGAGGTCAGAAGTGGGGACTCTGCCCTACTGGGTCAGTTCAACTGCTTTATTCCATTCAAAAGACATTGGAGAGATATTTCATTTGTGTCGATCAGTATACAGTTATCTCTGATTGTTGTTTTACATGGTGCATTTTTAAAACCAAAACATATGCAAAAACTCAACTAAACAGGGTCAAGGTAAGTTTTATAAATCTTTTTATTCCCAAGAGGAGATAAGCCCTAATATGCCATAGAAGTATTTCCATACACAGACAGTTGCCTCTCTTTTCCTCACTCTCAGAGAGATGATCCTGAGCAGAACATACAAAGCCTGCTGCACTGTCACTTTATCTTTAGGTCCCAGGATACTGAGCTGTCTGTCAAGCCTGGAAGTCTGTGGGAGTCAGGGAGAATTAACAGCAAATGCAGATGCAGTTCTCACCGTGGTCAGCGCCATAGAAGTCCCCATTTTTGAATGGAGATGCTAAGGCCCAAGACATTTAAGTAATGTGTCTACAGTTGCCGTCTAGTAAGTGAGGGACTCAGGAGTCACACTCAGGAGCTATCTAGGGAGCACCAAGAGCGGTGCCCCACACCATGGCCACAGAGCACCTGGAGCACATGGCTGGAGCAGGAGGGTTCTTCTCATAGCATCCTGGGCTAAGTTATGAAATATGAGTCAATATAACAAAAGTTTTTTCCCTGGACTTTGCTATTTTTGTATTGCCTACAAAACCACCTAAAATACAAGCAATACCTACAAACACCAGATCCACAAAATGCACACCCATCTACAAACAGATCTCCAACCCATGCACTTATTCCTGCCTCCTCCAAAGCACCAACTTCTGATGGGTGACCCTGATTTGCATTCATAGAGTTGGAGAGTCAAGGTCTGCAAGTCCTGGGGGCATGACAGACTTGACCAAATGAGATGGGCTGACCTGAGAAGCACAAGGGGACCAGAAGAGCAAGGGCCAATATGGTGCATCTCTGATAATTCTGAATACCTTCAAAAGGATAGTTGGTGAAATTCTGAAAGCTTATCAACTTGCCAATTTTAATTTTCCAAATATACCATGGAGATGCATTCCAGATTTGCAGGCTGATAAAAAAATCATGCCAGAAGGAAAAATGAAAATGCCAAAATTCGCAGCTCAGTCTTGCCAAGCACGTCCACTGGCAATATGGTGACAAAAAGCAACTGGGCCAATGGTAGGATATTCTTTAGATGGTGCAAAATGGGAAACAGCTTCTCCACCATTAGGAAAAGGGAAACTTCTGGGCTGTCATCACAACCTTCTTGGTTTTCAGATCTAACGAATAAGTAAATCTCTCTTACTTCTGAAACACAACAATTTCATATGCAAATAATTCCACCTTTCAAGAAAAAATTAGTTTCTGATATTCTCATCAGAGAACTGATTCCATTGCAGTTTGTAGAGATTGAATCCATGGCTCACCATGTTTTATCAAATAAGTAAACATTCGGTGCCCTTATACCCTCTGCACTTTCTGCTCACAGATTCACATGTACTTTGTCAGACCAAAAGGCCAGAAGATAATCTATGCATCCTGGTCTCCTTTTAGAACAGAAATTACACTGTAACAGAACAGGGTGAGCCAGGGGTGAAGGGAAGCCAGGAGGGTTTGCTGAGCCAGAGAAACCAACAAGGTTAAGAAGGCAAGCAGACTCACCTTACCCAGGCAAGGGAGGAAGAAGAGGAGGATCCTAGAGATTTGGGCAGTCAATTCCATGGAGAGCATGTTCTGAGATGTGAAAGGGGATAGGCAGAGCAGAGAGGCTTAAAGGGGAATCTAAGAAGCCTGCCCTGGGCCGGATATGGAACCACAAGGTGAGGGCACCCACAGGGCCAAGGGGTCACCATATGCAATTCTAGGGTGAGTTCTGTTTAAACCTAGGTACTTTTATTTTGTCTCTTCGTAAGGAAGTTGGCTTTATTGGAAGCCAGCCACATCACAACTACCTGCCCAGAGTTTCAATGAGTATCAGCAACAACCCATCACCTCTCTAGGAAAACCAACGCAAGAGTGTGCCTGGTCATCGCGAACCAGCACTGCCATCACAAGGAAAGGCCTGTTCCTAAACCCAATCCCTCAATGTCAACAGCTTGTAAGAGCCAGATCCCTCCAAACTGTTCTCTATCTATTTCCAATTAAAGGAAGCTTTGAAACGTGAACCATGACCCCTAGGCAAATGATATTTGACAGGTTATTCCCAACTCTCACAGAGAACGAGCTCTGTAACCTAATTTGTGCAGAAATTAAATTTAGACAAAGATATAATTTTATTTCCCAGTGCTTGCCAACATCTGTAAGCCACTAATAGTAGAATGGAGTTAATTTGATAATATAAATAAAAATTGGTCCTGAAGGGCAATAACCAACCCATTTAAATGCAGAAATGTACCCCTGCCCCCAACAAGGCATCCCAAGGCAAATATGAAACATGGTTTCCAAAATGCATTGCCTACATTTCTCTGGACATAGTGAGAAGCATATATAATCACATATATTGAACCATGAACAAGTGCTCTTGCTTATGTTTTGTGGGAATGTGTAGTGTGTTAGATAGACATCTCAGCCGTTCTGAACACACATCGAAAAAATATATTTCACAAAAAAATCCTGATTTGGAAGTAAGGAACTGGTGCCCACTCATTCTAGTAATATTAAGGAAGTGTCTATAATAATGCGCCTTAACCTGCTGCCTTGTGTTTCTTTCAAGTCTTGAGAAACCAAGAATACAGTCTTAATATCTTGAAAGTAAAAAAGTTACATTTATTAAATTTTCATTTCATGTATTTTATTATATTTCATGTCTTTTCCCAAAAGATTCTGCTCTGCTTACCTGGTGAACTTCTATTCATACGTTGAAGCTCTCCTAAGTAAAATCCTTCCTCTATGAATGAGTTCCATACAATGTATGTGCTTTTGCTATTGCACATATCATGTTATTGCATAGTTACTTCTTTCCAGAGCTATCCCCAATACTGGGAACCCACTAAGGCTGGATTTCTCAATACAACACCAGGAATACCATCTCTAGATGTTTCTGATACCTTGGTCAAGAAGACAAAATCCTATTGCAAACTTTTACACTTAGGGAAGTTATGAAAGCCTTCTGAGTACTTCTCTGTGGTTCTACCCAACATCATGGATAAAGTCATAAGATGAGGGTATCTGAAAACATCTCAGTGACTCATCCCCTGTTGTCTCCCATTCCTTCCTCCTCCCACTCCTGCAATCCCAGGCTGAGAGGGAGAATGGTGCTCTGGGAAGCACCCCTGAACACTTGCTCCCTTCAGAAACCCATTTGATAAGCAGTCCAGGTGTGGGTCCAGCTCTGCCTGTAATCTGGCTTATTTTTTCAAAGCTGTCACATCTGCTCAGAACTTCCTTCCCATTGATGAGACTTTTGAATCAAGCCTCAGAGGGCTTTTGATCCTACTACCAATCAACTTCAGGCTAAGATGCCAGGCACTGGCTGATCTGGCACGGCTGGCCTGAACCCATACCCTATTTCAAGGAAGAATAACTCAGACTGAATTTATAACATTGGGGATCAACATCAAAGAATTCTCCTGACTGGTACCACTGATCAGACCTCACCTGGAGCTTAGTGACATAGTTTAAGGTTTTGTTTTTTTTTTTAATATGATTGTAAGAGCATACATGTTAGGCAGAGAAAACGTGAACATTAAAGACATAAAAGAAAAGAAAAAAATTATAAAATCATAATTAATCACACCACGGAGCAGAAATCATTGTTAAAATCATTCAACCCTTCTTAGTTTGTGTTTTTACTTAGTTGAGATATAATTTTGCATCCTGCTCTACACATATTTAACATAGTACAGGAAGGGCTTTCTGACATTGAGATACTATTCACAAATATTCTGAACAACTGAAAAAATTCTAACATAAAAATAAATTTATCCATAAATTATCATAGCTCCACTTTCAAGTAGCTATTTTCAATTTTTTGCTCCTATAAATAACAATGAAATGAACATCTACATGCATACCTTTGTTTTTCCCCCTTGAATACCTGTGACTCCAAATAGCTACACTGACTTGAATGGCTCAATAGATGAGATCAACTGCTCATGAATTTCCCAACAGGAACCGTGTCTCAACAGGTTCCTTAAAATTCTACTGAAATGTCAAGGTTTCTGCCAGCAAAGTGGTAGTAAGGAACCCTTTAATGTCATCATGGATGCCAATTCTTCCGTTCCATTTTGCAGGAAGAGCTACAGGTCTTTTGCCCCATTCTGAGGCAGGTAATCAACCTCACAAACAGCTAGAGGCTAGGTCTGCCCAGCTGAGGACACAGCGTGGTTTGGGAAGTGAAGTATTTGCCAGCATCTCAGCCCTGGCCTCTGTGCAGGAGCCCAGGCCAGCAGGAAAAATCAATTGGCTTTTGTCAGGCAGTAAATACCACCAAAAGCACATCTAAAGGTGTTATTAAGACAGAAAAAAAATCCTTTTCCTTCTCTCCTGGAAATGCCTTAATTTTTTTCCTCTGGTCCTAAAAGAAATTGCTACTTTGAAGAATCACTTTCTCCTTGTCATATTTTAGGCATACAATGAATGCCCTTCACTTACAGACTCAATTTATTCCACAGGTTGCAAAGTTTGTTCTAGAGTGTGCTTTTTCCTTTTAAAACATTATCAGCTTATTTTAAAAAATGAAAGATTAGCTACTTTTTTTTCATCACTGTCAGGATAAAAGTTCAGTTCAGATAACACTTGCTAAGCCTATATGTATTTGGCAGGCATCCTGGAGTAGAAAGGTGAGTAAGAATTAGTCCCAGTTCTCAGGAGTCAAGAAAGAGAGAGAGTGGATAACCACCTATAACCTGAGACCATGGTCTTCTGTGCCTTGCAGGCCTCTGCAGCATGGCCTCAAGGTGGCCATGGATGGCAACTCGTGGTGGCAGGGGCCTATTTGAAGCAAAGATGATTGGCTCAGAAGTTTCCAAGCTCAGTGTATGGCTCAGTATGTTAAGTGCTACAAGAGAGGGAAAAAGAAAGTGAACTTAAGAGGGAACGATGATTCCTGCACCCATGGAAGAGCTCTGCAGGGACTGTGAGCTGGGCCTTTAAGGACAGAAAGGGTTGGTGGGGGACATGGTCAAGGACAGAGGTTTGGAAGTGCGAGGGAATGATCTGCATGATTAATTATGGGCTAGCAGGAGGTGTGTTTTTAAGTGTAATAGGCACGTTGTTAGGAAAAGTGGTTTGGGACAGAATGCAGAGCTTTGCTATCATGCTGGAAAAGGAGGAAGCCAAAGGTTTTTGAGGACAGATGTCTTATGAGAAGAACTGCATTCTAGAAAGGTAGTTCTGGCAGCTGAGGGAGAGAGATCTTACGGGTGCACCAAGTCCAGATTCATGGAGAACAATTCTAAGACAAACACAGTCTAGGCAAGAGATGTTGGCGGCACGAGGGCAGGAGAGAGAACCAACCGAGTACCTCAGTGAAGGGCATTCACCGTGTTGCTAAGATTTGACAAGGAGAAAGAGTCAGAGTGGCAATTTCTTTTAAGACCAAAAGAAAAGAAATTAAGGCATATCCAGGAGAGAAGGAAAAGGATTTTTTTTCTGTCTTAAAAACAACTTTAGATGTGCTTTTGGTGGTATTTACTGCCTGACAAAAGCCAACCAATATTTCCTGCTGGCCTGAGCTCCTGCACACAGAGGCCAGGGCTGAGATGGTGGCACCGGAAAGCAGGGCCACAGCACTGCAGGGCAGGGGACCCCTTCCCATACACTGCTGGATCAGGGGGACTTGGGCTCTATCTGCGAGAACAGGGAAGGAAGCCAGAGCTCACTCCCAGGTCTCATGTCCTCCGGGAGACAGTGGCTTGCCACGCCACTCCTAGAGACAGAGAGCACAGAAGAAGCAGTGGCTAAGAGAGCCCTGAGAATAAAGAGACATCCTGAGTTTGAGGTGTCTGTGGGCCACCCATGAGGATGGGGCTCAGGAGATCATAAGGGTGGACTTCTGTCTGCCTCAGGTGACAGTGCCATGTGGGTGGGAGGAGGCGGTGGCAGGAGCAGGAAGAGGAGAGCACCCGGGGGAATGCTGATGCTTAAGGGGTCAGTGCTGTGAGAATCCAGACATGGAGAGGATCCCAGAGATCAGGGCCGGTGGGGAGGGACACACGAGACAGTTCTTCATAGTGGCGGGACAGGATGAGTGGCGACAATCAGGAGGTGACTTTGATCTAAATGAAGCAGTTGCAGCAGGTGGATGTGGGTGAACACCGGACCACACAGAGGTGAGGAGCGGGGAAGGAGAGGTGGCGTTCTCTCCGGGAAAATCGGCCGTGGGGAGACAGACGGAGATTGGATAAGAACTTGAAAGAGGAGCAGGGTTGAAAAATATTGTTTGAGGACAGAAGCGATTTTGGTCTGTTTTTAGGCTGAAGAGAAGAGATGGGGGTGGGGGAGGATGCAAATAGGCAGGAAGGTGTAAGGGATAAAAGATTTATTTTTATAAATTTTTTGATGTCTGTCTTTTTCATCAGAGCAGGGATTCATAACAATGCGACTTCTTTCCAGTCTCAAATTAGGAACAACTCAACAGCTCCTCTCAATTCCCATTTGGCTCTTAGAAATCATGTCTGTGGCTAAAGAGGTTTTAAAGTATCCAAAATATACATGAATGCATTGTAGAGTCATATTCTTCTTCTTGAGGTTAGCTGTATTTTTAGTTACCTGCTAATTTTTTTTGAAAAATATCACTAGTAATAAACAATGATTATTATTTTATTTCTTCCATATATACACATATGTGTATGTGTGTACACAATGTGCCATCTGTATATATACCTTGTGTGCATTGTATATACACCTTGCTTGCAGTGTATGTTCCCTTCCAAAGCCACAGTGAGATAGTTTCTAAGAAGGAGAGAGTGACCCGCAGGACCAAGTGCAGCAAAGAAGGCAAATGCGACTGTCCATCAGAGGTCATTCCTGACTTTGTCAAAACCAGTGGCTTTTGTGCCTAAAGAGGTTTCCAAGGACTGACATTGTAATCCAGTGCTTTTTGGAGTCATATTTCTCATCCTCTGCTTCGTTGTATTTTCAGTGAGGGCAGAAGACAGGTTGCAATGGACCAGTCTGTGCAAAGGAGAGGCAATTGGGGCAACTATTTAAGGAACCAGGCTTTGAGGGGGGCCAGAAGTGAACAGGGGGTTGAGACAGTCATATACTTGTTCTTTAAAATGTGGGAGATCTGTGCGCATTTACATGCTGGTGAGAAGACAGCATCCAAGAGGAAGAGATCGCTGCTGTAAGGATTGGAAGTGATGCTGACGGCGTCCCAGGGCAGAGAAGGGACGGAATCCAAAGCACCAAAGACCGTCTCCGGAGACACAGCCTTGTGCAGGAGGGCGGGGTGGTGAGTGTAGACGCAGGAGAAAAGCCCGGGGTCATGCAGTTGATGACAGGCAGTGCTGGACTAGAATCCGTGCCCCCTAGTCTGGAGCCCCCTGGGATCCCTCCTGTCATTTCCTCACGGGAATGGCCCCAATGCCTTGAATTTATTAAGGTGAGCCATACAGAACCACTGCTTCTGTGACTCAGAAATGGTCGGATATTGGCCATTTCATGTGGTTCTGCAAAACAATGGCTCATTTAACCCTCAAAACAACTAGATTAAGATCCGCATTTTGCAGATGAAGAGACAGAGAAGCAGGGTGGGGTAATTCACCTGCCCAAGATCACCGAGCGAGGAAGTGCCCCAGCTAGGGTTTGAATCCCACCGCATGGGCCTGGGGTCCATGCTCTCTACTGATAGGCTTCATTGCGACTTACTGTGGTGAGTTAAATGATCACAGAACAAGGATAACAAACAAGGGTACGTGAGAGAGAACTAGGTACTATGAGTAACATACAAGAAGACTGCATCACAAATCCACAGTAAAACGTTGATGGGCAACTATCTCTGATTCCACATAACATACAACAATTATTAGGTTGACCCACTTGAAATTGCAGTTTTTGTCAAACAAAAACAGTCAAATATTGGCAGTTTCATATGGTTCTGTCTAATCTTTCTGTGGGGGCGGGGGGAGGGAGAAACACAGGCTGCCGACTCTGTCCTAAAGCGAAAGAGTTGTATAACTTGAAAATTTAATGAATGCAAAATTCTAGTCAACTGTATCCCAAAAACACTGGTATCTTCTACTCACAGTCTTTTTTTTCCTGGTACATGCACAAGCCAATTCTTATCTGTCTGAATCCCTGACTGACCCGTGTCTGCTGAGCTGAGGCTTGGAAGCAGGCATCCAGGCTCGCCCAGAGTCCAGACTGCCATGAAACAGGCCTAAGCAGCTTTTTCTAACACACTTTAGGGTAAAAGCATGTCATTTTATATACACTTTTTTATCGTGATAAATGCATTTTAATAGGAACAGCCCCTCTGCAGGACGCACAGTTCTTAGCCTTTTCTGCTTCTGCTTTAAGAACACAGAGTGGCCAGGGAGCTTTCGGGCAGAATCGCATGCTCTGTGATTCACAAAATGGAAATCTGGCATTATATGCCAGTGACATTTTCTTCTGTGGCAGCTCAGGCGGCAAAAAGCCATATGCCACACACCTCTGATCCAGCCACGCCACACAAATGAATATGTGAGAGAGAAATAGGGAGAATGAGACCAGAATTCTGGGGAGTTGCCTGCCTCCAGCACTTAAAAGACAATCACTGTGGCAAGAACTGAGTCTTCTGACTCTATGACACTCTTGGAAGAATGAAATTTTTTTTCCTAATTTAAGAGAGCTTCAGGAGGTAAAGGTAAAATACCAAAGACAATCTTTGTGAATGACACGGCATGCTCACATGTGTGATTTAGCATGCCTGCTACACAGGCACGTATTTCTCGAGTGTGCGTTGGTAGGTACCAGTCACCTACGTGGGATGGAAGGCTGGCAGCCCCGTCTGTCCTGTGCACGAGAAGGGCTGTCAGCATCCATCCTGGGAAAGGGTAAGTGCCATTATTGATGTTATTTTCCCCACTGGCCTAGAAACGAGACCAGTGGGAAATAGCTCCCCGAATGGCCAGGGCATGTGGGTTAAGCATGATGAATGCATGAAGGTAAAAAATAAAACAGAGTGTTTTTTTTTTTGTTTTTGTTTTTGCTTTTGATTTTAACAAGGAGGTCCAACCAAGCTGCTTGGAAAAGAGAAATTCAGTTTCCTTTGCTACAGTTCAATGTCTCTGAGGCTTTCCATTCACCTTATACAAAGCTATATGTGTGGAAAAATGACTACAGCCATTTTTAATTATAA
Source organism: Lepilemur ruficaudatus (assembly GCA_963574885.1). Lineage (NCBI taxonomy): Eukaryota > Metazoa > Chordata > Mammalia > Primates > Lepilemuridae > Lepilemur > Lepilemur ruficaudatus. The sequence continues at coordinate 83,985 of CAUYRT010090671.1, read as the reverse complement.
AAAAACCCCAGCAAAATCATGGTATAACCTTCTCAAAGTATTGACATCTGAAGAAGAGATTTTAATGGAAGGATCTGGAAGCGTTTCTCAATAAGGCCTATTGGCATTTGGGGTAAGAATTCTTTATTCTGTAGAACTGCAAAATACTTAGTACCTATAGCCCCCATGAATTGAACAGCTGTTTGTATCCCATGTTAAAATGGTATAAATTAATTCAGCTTATTGGCCAGGTGGACTATTTTAAATGATAAGTGAATTAAACATTTCTGGCCATTCATTCATTCAACATTCAACCCAAAGTAACTGAGTAGATACTACTTAAAAAGCATGTGGAGGATATTAAGACATAAAAGCTATAGTTCTTGCTTCCAATGATATATTGACTTAATTTAGAAAGACAGATTTATAAATAATTAACTGCTATAGAGCTAGAAGATATTTTCCAAAAGAAATTTTGAATTCCATGCTGTGGGGGAAGAGGTGCAAACTTTCATTCTGAATGAAAGAGAGATGGTAACCATCTCACTAAGGTGGTGCTTGTGCAAACTTCTAAAGGATAAGTAGAATTTTAACAAGCAGATGGGGAAATACATTTCTGGCAGAGGGAATAAGGATGAGCTAATGCCTAAAATATGAAAGCATTATCATACATACAAAAAGTGGTGGGCAGTTCAGGATATGTAGGTAGAGCCTAGGGGCAGGTGTAGGGTGAAGATATGAGGATAAGGCAGGAAAAATATTTTAAGTTAATTGAAGACAGAGCTGAACATCTTGCTAACCATGAAGCTTTATGAGTTAGGCAATGGACAGACACAGAGGGAATAAAAGCAAGAATGATACAGTCAGATCTGTGTTAGAGGAAATTGAAAAGTAGGAAAGTTTCAAAGCTGGGAGGTAAGTTAGTGCAACAGCTGGTGTCTTAGTCAGCTATTGCCACACTAATGCTGTGTAACAAACAACCCTAACAGCTAAGAAGTTATTCTTATACTCACAGGTCTATAGCTCAGCTGAGGTGGCTGTTTCAAGCTGTAATTCTGTGAGCTGACTGGGGAAAATGTGTTCCATGTCTCATTTTGAGACCTATGCCAAAGGGGCAGTAGCCACCCAGGGTGTGCAGTTCTCATGATGATGGCAGAAGTGCAAGAGCCCAACTGAACCATGCAAGCAATAGTCAAGCCTCTGTTCACTTCACACCTGTGCACATCTCAAAGGTCCAAACAAGTCACTTGGCCAAGCCAAAAGTTAAAGGGTGGAGGAAATACACTTCACCCATCATGAGGTCATGGCAAGGATGTGGAGGTACACTTACCATGGAGCATTGAAGAATTGTGACCAGCCATTCAATCTACTACAATTGGAGTGAAGGAAGAGGAAGACAAAGAACCAAGGCAATGATGAAAAGGCAAAGGACCATGTAGTGGTTGCAGTGACTTTGGCCACCAATTGGATTCACAAAGAGGGACTAGTCTGTAAGTTTCCAAATAGAAACACACTAGACTGCTAGCTCCATAACAGAGGGAACCATCCTGTCTTGTTCACCTCTGTATTCACCGTACCTACCACAGGCACTGTGCTACAGATACAAGTAAATACTTGTTGCAAGAATAAATGGCCTTTAATTTTGGACAGCGACCCTATTAACCAAGATGTGGAACACTGATGTGGCCATGCTGTCTGGATGACAGCTGTCAGATAGTAACCCTGAGTACTTTCTCAATCCTAAGCATGGTGCTAGATACTGAGAATACAGGAAAAGCAAGGCTCTGCTTTCAGGACTCCTGACGATTAAACAGATGATTGTAGTTCACTGTGATAAGTTCCAGGGTCTGGGTATTCACAGGGACAGAGCAAGGGGAGCATTTCAGGGGCATCTGAGTGAGTTGTTGCAAAAGTGATAGCTGCAGGCTTGAGAACTTTCCTAAAGAAGGTCGGCCTGACTGGGGCAATGGTGTCTGAGTCTACTACCTACCTAAATGACTTCCTCCCACATACTTTCCCTGAGCACCTACTATTATTTTTAGTTTTACCAGAACAGCAGGAAAACACATAGAAACAACAAAATAAAGGGAAGAGAAAAGAGGAAAGAAGAAGAAACCATCAATTTGGAATTCTCATCTCTCAAATTCAAGTTTTAATGTTCATTTTTCTCCCTACAACAATTCACAATAGGGCTTAAGAATCTGCTGTCAAAGCCAGCCTTCCTTTGAAACCCTCTGCTGGCTTCTCAACCTTTGTCCCTGCTTCCCACCTGTTTGACTCAGTGGCTTGGCTCCATACCTGGTGATCAGGCAGGCAAGTGAGGGTTGAACAAGGCAGGTCGTGTTCTAGCTCCTATCTGGTAAAATGCCAGTGGAGAATCTTGACTGTGATTCACTGTTGCTCAGATATAAAAGCAAGATTTTGAAAATTCTGCGCAAGCATATAAGAAATGTAAATTAAGGTTTGAAGATGCATATTTAATAATTTAATAACTAAATATATATTTTAACTCCTGATCCCCTAGGTTTGGCATTTTTGTAGAGGATATTTGGAAATCTCACTTGTCTGAAGTCTTTGCAAACAGCCTCCAATCCTAGGCTGGTATTTTGACTCCTGTCTCATCTTAGCTAGGCCACTCTTTGTCCTCAATCCTCCACCCACCAAAACATCTGGTATCCTCAGCTGGCACTAGAGAGCATCTATACGACAGGACCTATCTGCTCTTCTGTTCTGCCTCAGGAGACATAACCCTTTCTAGAAGTGCGTTCTCAACCTCCCACGTAACATAATTTACTTTGCAATTACAAGATAAATATTTTCTTTTAAATCAATGAGGACTTACATTTCATGGGAGATTTCCACTTCATGGTGCCCTTCTTAGCTATCCAAGTCTGATTCCTATCTCCCCTTTAATTTAAAATGCCTCAATCTCATTATGCATTACTTAAAATGTGGGTGATTTCCTTTTAATTGGACATATACTAATAAAATGGTTTCTGTGCCATTATCAAATCCCTCCTATAATCCACAATGGAATCTGGAATTCAGGTCATGGAAACCAGTTAGCAACTCATACAGAGCCCCCACGTGTAGTTAATAAAAGGGAAAGAACTTCCAGAAGTCGCTGAACAGAGTTAAGAAAAACAGTTAACTAAGAGAGTCATCATTATTCTCATGTTCAGGGACGGTCTGAAATTGAACCGAGGGATTGATACATCTCACTGCTGTTCAGTAGAAGAGCCTATCAATTATTTTCTTCTCATAATTGGCAAGTCTCAACGCAGCACGTGTTATACATGCAAAGATAATCTGGCCCCAGAAAGACTTTAGAAATGAGAGCTCTATGCAAGATTTTGAACACAAAGGAACACCCAAGAAATTTATTTACTATTGTCAGGCTTATCCAAAATTATCCCGTGAGCCTCACTCATGGTCAATATCATTTTCATAAATGTCCCAGTTATAGAGATTGTCCAAAAAGCAAAATACGTGAGCAATGTCTTCCAGCCTAAGGTAGCAGTTAACCTTTAAACAGATTTTAAATAGTTTAACCATTTTTATGGAAATTACACGAACACGGTCAACAAAATCTAATTCTTCTTGGATGATTTAGGACTCTCACACACTCCACCTTCATAAGGAGATGCAGCTGGGGCTGTAACTGCGGGTGGGAATGGGGTAGGTGCAAGGCACAGTGGCACAGCCCCAGGAGAGTCCCTACAAATGGGCCACTCTATGGTCATCTCTACATTCTTCATACAAGTTACATGGACCTCATGCAGCTGGGGCCACCCCAAGATGGCCATTCGATTAAGTTAGGTTTGCCATCAGCACTGCCAGGAAGCTTTTTCCCTTTTCAGAGGCATTTGGAATCCCGTATCATCCTGTCTTTTCCCAGCTGTGTATCACTGTGGACTGGTGCTGGCTCCAGGCCGGCACTGAGCCAAGCGGTCCGTCTGCCTGACACTCTAAGCGTGCAGAGCCACCTCAGCCATGGGTCATTTTCCCATTCCCGTCTCACAGATGAATCTGAAGCCGACAGGGCTGAGTACCTTGCACAAGGTCATCCAGCTGGACTGAATCACTCTTTAATCACTACTGTCCCCATCCCTGAGTCACCTGAAGTGCAGTTGTGTGTGGGCAGGCTGGAGAGCACATTGGGAACCTTCTCACTTAGGAATGTCCACACGGTGATCAAAATCCCCTCTGTGGCCAAGCCAGAGTTCCCTGGATCCCCATACAGAGGTATGAGACAATCTGTATTTGCAGATATTTGAACAAACTATCTTGGGAAATGAAAGCAGCTCAATTATGCTGCAGGACCAAGCGCAAACTACTGCCAGTGGAGAGTTGTCTGTTGGGACTGGCACCTCCTATTTTATAGGGCAATTTGCAAAGCAAACCCTTGAGGGCCTAATCCTCACAGGAATTGGGAAATACTATGGTTATTATTGCCACTACCAGTTTACAGATAAGGGACTTGGAGGTTACAGACACGCTCAAGGTCACACTGCTGGTGAGGGACCAACCCGGACTGCCACCAGATCCTTCTGCCGACTCTCTGCCTTGGATCTCGTCTCTACACCATGTATGGGGAGGGGGGTGGGGGTGGGGGTGTATCATGGTGCGGGGCAAAAACTGGTTCTTACAGGAGCAAAAAAATCCTACTGGGTTTATGTACAAAGCCCAGATGTACATATATTACATAAACAGATATACAATATATCTGTAATTATAATTTCAGGGGGAGGGTGATTAGGGGTAAAATGTCTAGAAAAGCTCCCTGAGGGGCTAATAATGCAAAAGGGAGTGAGAAATACTGCTCTGCACTTCAGCTGCCTCCCTGGGTGGCCAGGCCCATGTTACTGGTTATTGATACATTTCTCTTTATAAAGTATACACACCAGGCTCTATTTAAACAAATACTTGTTGAAAAAAATGAGTGAGCCAAGTTACTTTCTCAGTCTTTCTGCTGTCTCTAGACAGCATAATTGACAGTGAGGACTGCAGGGGACATACCGTGATTGGTGTCCAACAGAAAGTGGCAAATTCCATGAAAAAGGATAACCCTGCCTTATATGAATAGCTTAAAAGTAGACACACATGAAACCATCTGCTACCTATTCAGCGGGAAACATCAAAGGAAAACATAAATCTATTTACATAATGCATTTGCTTCTGGAATAGGTTCGACTGCCTGCGTGGCAAACCCAAAGACCTTTGTGCAACATGAGAAGCCTTTTGCATAAATACTTGTTAATGGCCTAGACAGCTGAAAAATGGATAACCTCACTGTTTGACATTAGGGCTCTTTAAAAGACTTCTCCTCTACTCAAATATTCATGTTTCAATTAAAACGTACACCTACTTTATTAGCCACACCAGGCCCAGTTCAGATCAATAACAGCAGCACTAGATGGAATTCTAATGAAGATAAACAACTCCGAGTCCTCCCAGCTTCCCCTGGGCACAGACTCACAAAGCTTCCTTTCACAGCTGGCTCCAAGATATTTTACAGTCACCTGCCTCATGCAAATGAGGAGACTCATGTTTATTCATGGGGAGAGTTACAGACCACCTTTCATTCCCTAGGCCAGCTCAGCTAACCAACAGAGCGCCTTCTGCACCACTATGAAGTTGAGCTGGCCCAGGAAAGGGGCTCCTGAATAATATAATTGTCCCCTGAAAAGCATGCACAGAAAGTCAGTAAGCTGCAAACAGTTTGAGCAATGAACATATTTCCCTTTTTTATTCATGTGTTTGCTGCCTTTAAGGTTTCAGACACAATCCCTTTTCTATACCACACTATAATCCACTAGATGTGACTAGCTAGTGGTTATTTCCTATGCAAAATCTTCCAGAGGCTTTCTTGGGATGTTTCCCTTCTGCCCTGCTCTCCAATTCTTCCTAATTGAGATTTTTTTTCTCCCATTGACTCGGATGAAGCTCTCAGCCTGGCCAGGGGCAGCTGCAGCTTTGTTTAACGGGCCGGGGTTCTCCCCCTACACAGTCTTTGCTATTTTAAGGGACGGTTTCTCATCTGCAAGCCTGAGATTCTAACCTCTGCTACGTGTGCATAGTTTATGTTGTTGAATAAAGTTTCAAAATAGTACTTTTACTCTAGGCTGACTTCATTTTTCAAATCATTGGTTTCTTCCATTTCGGTAATTTGAAAGCTTGGCAAAGTCATCTGATCTTGGTTTATAACACTGATGTTCATAGCATCTAAAGTAACATCAATGCTATGAACAAATATTTTGATGGCATTTAAAAGGGCTCAGCCATCACTGCAGAGGTCTGGGCAACTAGGTAATTGCTGGGGAGGCCTTAGTTTTCACCAGCCATAAAGTATATGAGAATCGTGGGATCTGCTCATTTTTAGGTACTATCTTGTGTCTTACATGGGAAACTAAGGTATCTAATGACGTTGTTTGGAAGAAGACACTTCCGAAATTCATAAAATGTTCAGCTCAAAGCCTATTTTTGCCAAAGTTAAATGGGTTATTAAGACAGTTCAGAACTTAATGTGGGATTCATAGACAGGTTTACTTTTCATTTTATTTCCTTTTTTTTAACATAATGGTCAAAAAAGAGCCTCTTTTTTTTTGAAAAGGGCAATTTGCTCATTTTTCATAGATGGGATTTATCTTATTAAATACAAAAAGAACACTTTACAACTGCATATGACATTTCTATTTTGTCACAGCATTTTTACATTAATAACTTCAACTTAATATCACACCACCGTAAGAGATGGCAATGATATCCTTTTAAAAATTATTATTTTTAAATTTTCAGGCTTAGAACTCTTGAGTAGCAGAACCAGGAACAAAATCTGGGACATAAAGACCAACAGACAGACTCCTCCATCTACGCCTGCAGTTTACAGGGGCTGGTGATTAGAGTCACATGTGTCAACTGACGGGGATTCTGTTGACACAAATCACCTTTAATGATCAAATCGACCTTAATGAAAATATTCATTCATTTGTTCCCTCCAATGATTTAATTAGTCTGTGGTGCAATTGGGTACTGGGATAACAGGGTTTTCAAAAGCCCCCAGGTGATTCTAATGTACAGCCAAGGTTGAGAAACATTGCTACACACAAATATATATTTTGAAGTGCATACCCTTGTTAGAATTTTTAAAGAGGAACAGTCAGCCACACATACTTTAAATGAGATTCCCACACCTGAAATATCCAAATCAACTGCATCCTCTTTCTTACCCTGCTCAAGACTGGGGGCTTCAATGAAATGATTATGGGGCCATTTGTGTGCCGAGGTATCCAGCTGCAGTTTAGCTCTTCTCTAATGCCCATAAAAATGAATAATGCATGCTCTAAAATATTGGTAATAAAAGACAAAAACATAGAATACAAACTCAATGGCCTGAATCAATGGATTATTCTGCAGGCTGCTATATTGAGAAATTGAAAGAAAGTACTTTTCAAAGCATAAATATTTTAATCACTCTCCAATTCTACTTCTCTTATATAAATAAAAAACATTCCATCTGCTGCTTCCCAAGCCCGGAAGAGCAGAAGACAGCTGCTTTCCCAAACACTCTCTTCCAGCAGTGGCATTAACTACCACGCACTAGATATCTATAAACCGGTGTCCCAAGCAAGGCAGGTTGCAGAAGCTATTCCTGCCTCTGATAGAATCTAGTGTAGTTTGTTGAACAAATCAAAATTTTGAATTGAGAGGCACTGCTTCTCCAGCGAGGAGCTGAAGAAGGCAGATATAGCTGAGCCCTGCTCGCAGAGCCCTGGGTCACAGGGTTGATGATTAAATCCGCCTTCCATGCTCTGTTCAAAGTGACAACAGCCTGAGACGGTGTCCAGGAAAGTTCAAAAGAAATTATGTCTCATGTTGGGCTCTTTCAAGATATTTCTGAATTTGATTTGGACAGTCTTAGGGAAGAAGAAAAAACATTAAATCGACCAGTAACTCAAAACCCATATTTGTTCCTAAATTCAATCTCCTCTGCTACCACCTTAATAACAAGAAGAAAAGTGAACTGATTTAACTTTCACTTCTTTTCTCTTCTACGATTTATTATCAGGTAAAGCAGAACAGGGGCTGATCAGCAGGCAGCAGGAAAAAAAATCAGAAACACAGTCTTCAAACTGAACTCGAGGCTCTCACACTGGGGCCTTCTTTTTTTTTTAAAGAACAGAACTGGGATATAAAAGAAAAGGGATATAATTATATCGGTATTTCAACAGCCACTAGCAGAACTCTGTAACGGCTATTATATCTATTAGTAAAAAGAAAAACTAACAAAAGCTTCGTCTGTTCCATATTTCATTAATTTAAATTGATATACACACCTAAAAATCAAATATAACAAAAATAAAATATACACTGTAATAAGTAGTATAAAGGTCCCCTCCCCGGCAATGGTGTCTATGTTCCAAGCCCCAGAACCTATAAATACGTTACCTTATATGGCAAAGGGGAATTTAGGTTGCAGGTGGAATTACTGTTGTTATCAGTTGACCTTAAGATAAGGAGATCATCCTGGATTATCCAGGTGGCCCAGTGTAATCACGAGGGTCCTAAAGAGTGGAAAAGGAGGCGAGGAGCGATCAGGGGGATGGGATGGGATATGGAAGGACTCAAGCTGCCCTTGCTGGCTTTGAAGATGGACAAAGAGGGCACGTACCAAGTAATGCAGGTGGCCTTTAGAAGCTGGAAAAGGCAAGGCAAGGGAACAGATTCTCCCTACAGCCTCCAGAGAGAAACACTGCTCTGCTGACACCTTGATTTTAGACCAGTGAGACTCATCTTTGGCTTCTGAACTAAGGAACTGCCTCTTAGGCCACAAGCCACCTGCCCTCAGCCATAAACTGCCATTCCTACGTAGCAGCAGAGGTGTGACCCCAATCATTAGTGTGTGATCTACAGACAATGCAAAAACATGGCACTAAGGCCACGGTAAGAAACGGTACCCCAAGCCTGCTTTTAAATCTTGCTGAAGACAGTTTTTGCAGCCATATAAGTTAATTATGAGAAAAGTTCCAGAGTGCCACTTTGGGAGGCCTGCTGTCACCTGGCAGGACCTTACTCTTGACAGGCGGGATGTCATCGCCACCAACCTGAGCACACAGCCATGATAAACCAGGAGCCATGGTCACCTCTCTCCACCAGCCTTGCCCACCTCCTACTCACGGCCTCTTAGTTCCTTTGCCAACATTGCACTCTTGGCTCCTCACGTCATAAACCGAAACTTCTATAGGATTTAAGTGTTTGAGTGCCCATCCTCTAAGTCAGTCCTCCACAAAACTTTGATTTTTCTAAACACCTTATCTGTGCACAGAGCAACAACAATAATATCTGCAAAATTATCATTTACAAAAATGCAGATTTCTGTAGTTCAGGAAAAGCAGGATGCATGAAATCTCTCAGAAAGCAGATGACCTGATGCCAAAACCCACGACAGCCACGGAGGTCTCTTTCTCCTGGAGGAACAGGTGTCCTCAGCACGTAAAGCAGAGGACCAATGGCTTTCACACTGCAGCGCAGGAAGAGCTGAAATGATCAGGGCAAAGTGGCCTTAGCCACTTTCAAAGACTACGATTTAACTCTCTCTCTTTTTTTTTTGGCTTGATTGAGCAAAGGCCTCCCTGCTCTTTCTTCCCGCTTTCCCAGGGATGATTTGCACCTGAATTGCAAACTCTCTCATAATGAAGTGGAGTGCACTTAGGAGACTGCAGTTACAATCACAAGGAAATTAATAGGCTTCTTTTCTCCAATTTCCTTCTTGAATCCCGCCCGTCCTCGGGCAGAGCGGCTCAGACACACGGCAGTTCTAGATTGCAGCTTCCAGACCAGGGCTCTCCATGGAGGGGCAGTGCTGGGGCCTGCGTCAGTGAATTTGATGATGGCCAAGATGCAAACATGGTCTTCATGACAGGTGAAGCAGTGTTCGTCTGCTAAGGGCAGGTGAGCTCACTGTGCAGAGGGAGACAGTCAGGGTTCCAACCTGACTGTCCCCCTTTCCCTGGCTTGTTTTCTTTTCAACCAGCATTGGTTCAAGATGTCACAAATGAGAAATACAATGGAAAAGAAGGAAGAGATGTAAATTCAGAGAGAAGGTGACAGGGGAGGCAAAGACCAACAAGAATGTTAAGAACAGTTGGAATGAGATATTATGTTACACGCCGAGCATGAGCCCACACAGGCCCCGCAGCACGACAGTGAGCCACACACTTAGACTCCCACACGGTCATGTCCCTGGTGCCAGGTGTCTGGGCATGGGGGCGGTGCCAACCACATCCAGGGCCATGCATGGTAGTAAATTAAAAGTATCAAAGGCTGACCACCATCAGTTACTATTGTTAACCATGCCTTTAAGGATAAAGGATAAGGAGTTTGCTTATCTCTAAAAGCATGGATAGCGCTTCTGCATCCTTTAAGTTGGCCAACACTCTTCTCTCCCACCGACATCCACACATAAATATGAGAAAGCGACACTTTTAAAAGAAATTATAACGTAGAAAACCACAGGACACCTCAGTTCAAAGATCAAATGCTTACTATAAATCAAGAAATGCTACATATAAGCTTAAATACTCAATTATCTAAAAGAGAGCTTTCATTTTAATAAAAATTCTTTTTGACACAGCACAGGGCAGATTATCTCAACACTCTATAATCCACGGAAAACACTAGACTGGCCAGGGCAGTCTTCCTGATCTCATGTGCTCCGCGCCAGTCTCCTGCATAAGTGGGAGGAAGGCACCTGCCCCAGTAGATCTTGCAGTATTGACGGGGCGTCCCAAACTAATGCCATGAAAGGAGAAAGTTCACCTTGACAATATTTTCCAAGAAGGGGTCTCTGCTAGTGGCTCCAGCTTAGACAAATGGAGCAAAGCTGCTCTAAGCTTTTCCCCAGAGCGAAAGGCCATCCCCAGCACACAGCTTCGTGTCTACACAGGGATGTCTTTCTCCACTCTCAAATCAACCTTCAGTTGCAGTCTTCTCATTCCTCTACCTTGCCAACTGCCAAGCAACAGACTCCTCTGATGACACGGGAAGCTCCTACTTCTACCCTAGAGCCACGTTACCTTATTGAAGTCTTCAGAAGTTGCCCTCATTTCCTTCCATGTCTTGTTCAGGAGCTGGATGCAGATGCAGAAAAACTCCTCGAAGGACCTGTCGTGGGTGAAGAACATCGGGTGGAAGTCGTTGCAGGTCTCACCAGCTGGAGGAGAAAGATGGGCAAGAAGGGAGGAAGTTTTAAACCAGTGAAATGACAGGACAAACCATAGGCAGGTGCCCCAAAGAGCGACAAGCAGAGGCATCTTTGGCTCAAGCAACGGTGGAGAAAAGGCATTTTGAAAAAGCAACCAAAGGATGGGCCCTGTGCACCTTAGGAGTTTAAGGTCAGACAGTCAGACCCATCCTTAGGCACATATTTTGACTGACTCCAGTCAGCCCCTCACCCTCCCTGGGACATGACCCTCGTGGCTTTGTTCCATGACTGCGGGTGTTGAATACGAGCCCTATGTCTGCCTTCTTGACCTTGTAAAGACTATTCAAGCTGCCTCGCAGGCACAGCTCCCTCCATCACCCTCAGTGTCTCCTTCCCGATCAGAATAGCTGGCAAAAGATGGGCTTTCCCGAACACGCAGTTAATTGGAACTTTGAAAACAGCATCCAGGATAATTTCTCCAGGGGGCTCTTTTCCCTCTTACGGCAGTGAGCAGGGGACATTTGAGATCATTAACCATCTGATGCCATTAACCATTTGTTTTACAATCCCAGACACAGATGGTTGGAGGTCACAACAACCCAAATGGCTTTGAAGGCTGCAACTGGTCCAGCCCTGAGCAAAACCATGACATCAGCCAAGTTTGCCTTCAGGCCCCCATTGCGGAGCTCCCCTGGGTGAGACCCAGTGCTCTGAGCTCTAGGTCCGGCCACCTCTCTCCTCCTCCATCTCCTCCTCCGACTCTCCCATCATCCCAGCTATCCGACAAGCTCACACGGTTACAGACCTTTTACATACAGTACACCTCATTTGATCTTCACAATATCACTTCCTACTCACATCTGACAGACAAGGATACTGTAGGGCCCAAGGAACTAAGGTTTGTGACCCCCTCAAAACAGTGCTCAAATTTTTTTTTTTTTAAACAACCATATGCTGCTGCACACAGTGAAAGTATTTGTTTTAATTGGAATCTCTTTAAAGGCCAATTAGTCCTCAAGGCCTAGAATGGTGGGATTTCAGGCCCTGGAAGTCCAGGAAAGGGGCGTGTGTGTGGGAGCGGGGTTCACTGCAGAGGCCTTCGTTCTCGGGGAGAGCCCGGTGCCTGCCATGTGGGTGAGCATAGACTCCACTCAGACAGGATCCCCTGGAGCAGGCCCCCAGCCCGTGAGTCCTAGTCCAGCCTGAGGGGTCACACTCTGCTCCAGCACGGTCCCACCTCTTCCCTCCTCTACCTTTATGAATACAGTGAGTTCCAGGCCTCTGAAGAGTTTAAAGCGACAGCTCAGGGATGTGTGTGTACACTGCTCACCCCTTCTAAAGAGACAACCTGGTTCGAAGCATGGGAATGCCGTTTTCTTACAGATATACGGGGGCATACAATGGCAGCAACGTGCGATCATGTAGGAAGGGTCTGGGGCAGAAAATTTGGGTTCACGTGTGGCCCACGCCAATCAGGAGCAAGTCACCTCACCTTTCTGAGCCTTTATTTTCTTAACTAAAAAAATGGAAATGAAATCTCCTTTGCATTCTTCTTAGGCTTTGGAGAGGATCAAATGACAAATCCACGGGAGCGTGCTTTGGAAAGGACAGAAGTTAACATGAATACAGAGAGGTCCTGGTGATGGCAACGCATGTTGTACCAGGATATTGTTTCCAGGAACATAGCTTGTTCTGAGATTTTTCCCCCTAACTCCTAGTCAAGCCTGCTCACATCTGAGCAATTAGAAGCAAGAACATTTAAGTCATGCTCATCCCAGCCTGCGTTACTGGCAGAGGGATGGCAAATGTGATGTTTTGACCTGAGACACACGGCTATTTAAGGAACTATGAGCATGAACACGGACGGATCGTGCTGTTTGCTGCCCTGCGCCATGAGCCGTCAGTCTCATCTCCATAAGCGCTAACGCCAACGAAATTTACAAGTCTACAGAAGCACCTTAAAACATTATTGTCATCCAAGAACTCGCTATTAATCACATTATCACAGTATCATTTTTGGACTTAGTATGATTATGTGTGCACTTTATGCCCTAGTTAAAAGTTTTATGGGATTACTGGAGCTGAGATAGGCAGACAAACTGGGATCCACAAGCCCCACTCTTGCTTGGGCAAAGAGGGAGGGAAGCGGCTTCATTAATAATAGTAGGTAGCACTTATTGGGTGCATATTATGCACCAAGGGCTCTACTGGTGCTATCCTTTCAACAGCCCTGCAAGATAGGCACGGCAGGTACCCTCATTTTATAAAGGAGGAAGGTGAAACTTGGAGAAATGAAACCTTCCACCATGAGCTTTTTTTAGGTGGCCTCAAATGAGCATTTGAAACCCACAGTCTAGCTGACCCAGCATCAGGCTTCCTGCCTTAGTTGACGTCAAAAGCTCAGGGCATTTCCTTGTGGCTGTTGCTTCAAAAATTAATTTCTCCACCCACCCTCCTAGATCTCCTTTATCCATCCTTCAGCAGAACCCAGACCATGACTGCAGTCCAGTGGGGTGCACAGCAAGCGCACAGCCAGCACCTGCTGACTGAGAACACCCAGCCACGAGACAGCAGTTCTAATGCCAGCAATACCGCCGCCGGCAGGGGCGCGCCAGGCTCTGGATGGAAGATTTTATCTAGGTTACAGTCACTTATTACAGCAAGCACATGGGGAAGACGTTATTAATTTCTTTGTTTTTAAGATTAGAAATAGGAGATTTAGAAAGGTTAGGTGACTCGTCCAAGGTCACATGGCTCCAAAGCGGCAGTGTCGGGATTCAGACTCAGGTAGACCTGGCTCCATCTAAGGCCCATCACTGCTCTGTTACCCCCCATTTCCTCCTTCTGTTCGTCAGTTAACCCTGCCTGCCATGCAGTCCCCCAACACAGACCCAAAATGACTGCTTTTCCACCCACAGAAGATATTTATGAAATAAAACCTTGCCAGGGGTGCAACTTTATTCATGCTTAAGGTATGTTTAGGGTCTGGGATTCCTCTGCTTTCCCCCTATGACTTGTGATCCAAGTGGAGTTAGACTCAAATTGCCAGGGTTACATTACACTCCTCTTCTGAACCTTACCCCTCGTTTCCCTGGGTCTAGACCAGGCTGCACTCTTGACAACTCTCTGGAGTACCCAAGAGTCTACTTGGTTCCTAGCTTCTGCTGAACCAACTCTTTGGTTTTCTTCAACATATTTTGTCTTTCTCAGCTTCTGTAACACGCAAAGTCTCCCCCAGGTAGTCAGTCACTGGCGAAGGGACATACCAGATGAGTTTATTTGATTCATTTTTAAAAATTCACAAATTGAGTTTCATGTTAATGGAATCCAAATTTGGTACATAATAGCAATGTGCCCAGCTATAAAAATACAATTCGTAGCCTCCCTTGTAACTAAGAGTGGTAATATAACCCAATCCCCACCGAAGATAGATACATGGAAATTGCTGGGTAGAGTTTTCGGGGAAGACTTTTAAAGGGGGTAAGACTTTGCTGGCTTCCCCCTTTTTGCCACTGCCTTCCCACTTCAACTGCATGTTTGGAACACAAGAGTGATGACTGGAGCTCCTGCAGCCATTTTACCAGCAAAAAAATGAGGGCTATATCCTAGGCAGTTAGAAGGAGTTCCTGATGACATCGCATAATCACCATACCAACTGGGAAATGTCCATGGAATTCTTTGTACATAATTTGTTTAAAGTCACTGTTTTCAGGTTTTCTGTTACTCTTAGACATGTAAAATTACTGACATGGAAACTTAAACTCAAGCAAGTACACAGACACTAGCATCAGAGGACACACATTCAAGATTACTGCAGGTCATGGCAGAAGGAGGAATGAAGAGGCAGGATAGCATAAAGACTACAGCCAGGCAGACTTACATTCAAATAGCAAATCTGATGCTCCCTAGTGTGCTATATAATCTCAGACAATTAAATTCCCCGAACCTGTTTCTTCATCTGTGAAATATATAATCATATAAGGTTTGTAAGAATCAGAACTAGATTATGTATATCAAGCATGCAGTAAGGTGCCTAGCACACGGATGATAGGCTTAGTAAATGGTCACTATGGGATGTGTGTATGTGTGTGTGTGTGGTATCTACTATCCTTATCTTCATTATCAGCACACTATGTAGCTTCTTAAAGACTCCAACAATTCTGGGAGAAGAGTGAGGAAAGAGGAATCTGATGAATGGTCTTTGGGGTCCTGTAGATAAAAAGGGGGTACAGTCAACCTGTCATTCTTGAGGATTATGTCGGAAATCTATAAAAGTATCCAGATCTCAAAGCTGAAATTTCACATGCTGAGGGGACATGATGTACCAGGTACTCAATGAATCTGCTGTAACAGCAAAGGTACGATTAGTTTCCCTACTTCACCAATAAGAACTCTGAGGAACAGTGAAGTTAAGTAACTAGTGGTGACAGGGCCAGGCATCAAACCCAGCGCTCTGTCTCCAGAGCCTGTTTTCAGCCTGCACGTGGAGGGACTGGCTTGCCATCATCCTAAGCTTCCGCAAGACTCCCCTCTTGCAGTGAGAAGTGGGCAATAAACAAATCAGGAACAACTTGGTCCTTGACATGGAATGCAAGGAAATTACATGAAAAGACTTTGTGTATATGTGATTTAGGGTGCCTTGCTTTAAGGATGTTCTCATATTAGAGACAAAGATAAAGAATTAAGTACTAATGTTTTTCCTTTATAATTTTCAAAATGCAGATACTTAGCACTATGGAGCAGAAAGGGCCTGTACAGATGATCTGATTGGCTTGTTTCTCTCCGTGTGTAGGTCAGAGCGGTCAGAAAGGTGTCACGTCTCGCCCAAGAGTTCATGATGGCGGAAGGGTCGCAAAGACGCTGGGAGCTAAACTGATGGGGTTCAAACCCTGGCTCTACCATCTACTAGCGGAGTCACCTGGGCAAGTCATTTCACCTGTCTTTGCCTCACTCTTCTCATCCGGAAATTGGGGGCGACAATAGTACAAACGTCATCAGCTCACTGTGTGGATCAAACAGGAGCAGCGACTACAAGAGAGCAAGCTCAAGGCCAGAGTGGGCCACAGGGTTCCCGTGCTAGCATTTAGCGAGTGGACCCTGCCCCAGGGTACCCACTTATGTGAGCTCCTGCCAGCTCCCAGGGATGGCCCAAGTCTCCAGAATAGGGTCCTTAGCTTTAAACAAACAAACAAAATCAGGGAGGGTGAGGTTTATTATTGTTTTTTAAGGAAAACGACGACACTTACTGAGGGGAAAAAAAAAGAATCAGCAGGCAATGATTTTATAAATGAAATTTACAGAGAAGCTTTCAATGAGACAAAAATAGTAAGACATTTTAAAAACCAGATTGTTTTTAAGCATACTATTTTTAACACAATGAGATTTCACTTTATACAAAAGAACCAACTCAATGGTCTCTTAAGTCTGAATATTAAGATTTTTTTTCTGGGCTGAGGGTACAATGGATTCCATTAATTTGCTGACATCCCATTCATTTATAAGTAGGCCAGCTTTGAAAGCAACTATAACCTACACAGATATGTTTTTTAAAATAAAAATAAGAATGCTATATACTTATGTATCATTTCGCCTGTCAAAGTAGATTTGTTCCTGTCTTCCACGGGATAATGTGGGGGGAAGCTGGCATTGTCACTGGGCTGTCAGAGAACAAGGCCTTTTGCAGAGTAGTGAACAAGCCGTGAAAGATGAGTACGGGGAACAGGCCCTGGAGCTGCCTGTGTCCTTTAGAAGGTCATTGCAGTTCCCTGGCTCCAGTTTCTTACCTGTAAATGAGATAGGCTAGTTGATTTCTAAGGTTCCTGCCAAGCATAAATTCCAATTATCTACATGCACACACACCCCTCAGATAATGTATTTTCAACTCCCCAATGCCCATGACAAAATATAGAATTTGGAGATTGTGCTTGCACTGAACTTTAATTCTTGAACTATTAATACTATTTCTGTTGTTGACAGGATGACTACACATTTCATGTAGGGTGCGAAGGCATGAGGGCAGCATTCGATAGGCTTAGTAAATGTTTGATGAGGGAGTGTTTACTGTTTCTTACGTAAGAAAACTGTTAGCTGTTTTTACACTCTTTCAACCTATTAATCCCACCCAATGCAGGTCACTTCGTAAGAAAATTACTTGACTGAAGATAGGATGACAAAATGACAGGCAAATGCACATCATTTTTGCTCTTTCATGGGAATTTTCTAAAAACAAACATCATTTTCAAGATGCTGAAAAGCTCTGTTCCATGCTTTCTCTGACCCTTGTTATGCTAAGAGAGATTTTCCCATTCACAAATGACAAGAAGGATACAGATTCCGGAGGCACTGGGCAAATCTGAACATTTTCACCATGACTTTATGAACTATTTCACCAGCAACAGCCTTCGGAAACGACGCACTTGGAAAAAGTAATGTGCACTGCCTAATAGAAAGGGCATATTGCTGTAAAATTATGAATTACAGGAAAAAGGGGATAAATCAAATACACATAAAAGTATTTAACACAGAAAAACTGCTAAAGCAGTAAAATCTTACTAGCTATCCACAGCACAGAAACTTAAAACTATTCGTGGTTCTAGGGTCAGTCTGGAATGGATAATATATTTATGACTTCTCAGATGCAAATGTATATTTATATCTTGCAGAAAAATAATCTCACCCTACCTATTAATAGAAAACCTTGAGTTTTCTATTTTCAGACCTGGTATTCCTTAATGGTTTGGTTTTGGAGGGTGGTACTGTGTGGGACGATGCCAAAAGTTCAGAACCTTTTGTAGGTGGGAGAGGTGAAAAGAGGAGAGTGAGGTCAAGAATTTGAAGTTCCCTCACTGCTGACGAGTTCAGACAATATGGAAGTCACCACCCCTGCTATTTCAGGACAGGGGATCAGAGCCTTTAAACCTTCTCAGCTCTTCCCAGCTCCTGAAGTCTGGCTTAATAGAACTCTGGAAAATCTTTTCTATCCTCTACCACGCCTAAAAATAGCCTGAAATCTACACTGAAAAGACACACAGCAGCTAATCCAATGCTTCTTTGTTCGCCTTCCGATGGTCCTTTTCTGAGGCGTGGAGAGAGGAAATAAAAGTACCGACTTAGTGTTAGGGCTGAAAATCAGACTTACAGCATGAAAAGACAGCCAATTCAGCAAAAATGATCTGAGGCCACATCCCAGGCACACAGCATGTGTTAACAGAAGAGTAGAGGTTCTGCAACCGGGTTGGCCTGGGTGCAAATCTTGGTGCCACTACCTAATACCAATGTGACCATGACCATCTCCTTCCAGTTCCTCGGGACCTCCATTTCCCCATTTAAAAAAAGGACAATGTCTTCTATCTCATCCTATTGCTATTAAGATTAAATGTAAAGTGATTCATGTATTAACTGAGATAAAATAAGCATTCAATAAATGTTGGCTATTACAAGGTTTAATAGCAAGGTAGTTACTATTGCATGCAGTCAAAAAGACAAATTTGGAGGACTTATGCTACTAAACACAAAGACTTGTAAAACTATAGCAACAAAGACAGTGTGGTATATGGATGGAAAAACAGAACAACAGAATAGAATGGGAAGTCCAGAAAGAGACCCACATATACAGTCACTGAATTTATGACCAAGGTGACGCTGCAGTGGAAAGGACTCTCAGTAACGTGCACTGGCCCAGCTGTGCATGCATCTGGAAGAAATGGTGAGTCCCTACCTCATACCGTCTGCAAAAATCAATTCTAAGTGGATTATAGGTCTCAGTGTGAAAGGAAAAACAACGAAGAAGCTTCCATATAACCTAGGAGAATATATTCATGACCTTAAGGCAGGCAAAAGTTTCTTAAGCGAATCAGAAAGATCATTAACCATAAGCAAAAGGTTTGATTGGATTATATTAAACTCAAGAACTTCTGTTTATCCAATGATACAATAAAAATAACAACCTCAGAATAGGAGAAAAAAACTATCAATAATAGTAACATTATCGTACATCCATGATACATAATCACTCATGTAAATCCGTAAGAAATAAATAGACAACCCAGTAGAAAAATGGGTGAAAGATAAATAAGCCCTGCAGGAAATCAGATACCTAAGCAGCCAATAAACATATGAAAAGGTGATCAGTTCCTTTAGTAACAAGAGAAATGCAGTTTAAATAATAATGCGATACTTTCAAACATCCACCAGGAAGGCTAAAATAAACGACGGAAAATATAAGTGATGATACGAATGTAGAACAAATGGAATCATTTGATGGGAGTGTAAAATTGCTCAGCCACTTTTAGCAGTATTTACTAAAGCTAAAATACGCTTACTCTATGATACGGCAATTCCAGCCAAAGATACAAACCCAACAGAAATGCATACATATGTGCTCCAAAAGAAATGTATATGAACATTCACAGCGGCACTGTTTGTTGCAGCCAAAAACTCAGAACAATCAACATGTCCATCCAACAGATTGGATAAATAAATTATGGTTCATTCATATAGCAGCATACTCACTATAAAGAAATTATTTTTAAAAATGCTACACACAATATGAATGTACTCAAGTAAAACTCACAATAACAGGAATGAACGGATACAAACACAATATTGAGCAAAAACAGCCCTACACAAAAGAGAACACACTATATGATCCTATTTCTCGAAAGTTCAAAACAGGCAAAATTCATCTATGGCAATGCAAATAGGGTATTTTTCTTTTGGAAAGGGGAAGGAACTGGGAGTGGGGGGGAATGTCCCAAGAGGGTCTTTGAGGGGTGTATAATGCTCTCTTTCCTGATCTAGGTAGTAGTTAAATGCGCAGTTGGTGGTTTGAAAAGTCACTGAGCTGTGTGTGCTCTTAGGATTTGAATACCTCGATGTGAGTTACACTTTTATAAACAGTTAACTTAAAAAAAAGAGAATATGAGCTTTCCAAGGACAATGACATTTTAGACAGGATAAACCTACAGCATATGATAAATATGATTTCAGTGGGCTTTTCACAATTTGTGTTCTATGTGCCTTACCCATCAGCTCTAGAAATAGGGATTTGCATTTTATGTAGCCAGATTTACTGGCTGAATAGAAAAGTATATAACTGGTCTATTCAGGCTCCTAGTCCAATCACCTAACTTCTGTTAGCTTCCAAAGTTGGGCAGGGGGTACCCAACTCTCCATACCTGGACTTCAGTTAAATTTCATCTTTTGGGGGGGGTAAAAGAGCATATATATGCATGCATTTTCTTTTGTGAATGGGGACTTCAATCTTACTGAAGAATACTGCAGATGCTGGTGCAAAAAACTATAATAGATTCAGCTGATTGGGGATGAACTCTGAGAAGTGTTGCAAGTTTCTTTTAAGTATTTTCCTCCATTTTTCTTCATCCATTCCTTCATTAATTCATTTATAGATACTTCCTTTTCCCTCCTCTCCTTCCCTATTGTCCATCCAAGCACATGCACATTAGATCATCTGTATGTCTGTCTACCCATCCATCTATCCATGCATGCAGCATGGGCCTGGAGCCAGTATGAGTTTGGATCCCGGTTCTGTCACTTATTATCTGTGTAACCTTGAGCTCATGAGCAAGGAGAGATGGGTCAAAGATGAAGTGGAAAAAGCAGGAAGGTATCAGACGATACAACGCTCTGTGGACCACATTAGGGAGTGTGGACTTCATTCCACCTGCAGGGGGAAGCCATTAAAGGGGTATAAGTAGGAGTGTGATGAAGTAACACCTTTCCCTCTCCTTTCTTACTCTTACTTTTTGTCTCCTTTTAACGGAATTAAAAGTCAGATAATTTGAGATTCTTATTATTCTGATATTTTGGTGTATTAAGGGTGAGTGGTAAACCACATAAAAACTTTAGCACAAAGGGGTTAGGAGTGCCATCTGGAGAAAAGGCCTGGGGCTAGAATTCTCCTCCTGCAAATTAACTATGTGATCCCAGCCAAGTTCTTTAATGTCTCTCAGTTTCTCTTACTATGATGAGAATAACAATAACTTATAGCCTGTAGCATTAAGTAAAGACATAGCGAGAAGATTCCCATAAAATGCTTAGCACAGCGTCTGACATTTAGTAAGCACTCAATAAATGTTATTCATAAAATGTTATGCAGAATACAAATATGGTATATAAATTTTTTTCAGTAAAATCCTTGATTTAAGGCTTTACTTATGGGGAAATCTTATTTACGTAACTTCCCATTATAAAGATACCCAGTTCTCCTGGAAAGTTACAGAGCAGCATTCCCAAGGTCATCTGGTGACATGATTAAGCCAAAGACAAAATATGCAGAAATTCCAGTAAATTAAGATTTCCGATAAGTGTGAGCTAAGTGACTCCTGGGAGTTTGCTTATAATTGAAAAATGGTCTTGCTGATATGCTCTGTATTTGCTCTTTTTCTTTGTCCTCTAGTTGAAACAACCAAGACATGCAGAGAAACAGAAACCGAATCCTTTTCACCTCTATCTGTTGGTTAAATAATCATTTTTTACAGGTCTAAGAAATAGCTCATTCTTTTCCCAAAGAGAACAAGGAGCAGTAGAAAATCAAAGTTTTTAGAAAGGGGTATCAAGTTTGTGGTGTGAGTTAGCAATGGGAAACTGAGCACACTTCTCTTGCCAAATATATTTTACCTACCTTTTGGGCTGGTGTCACTGGAACATGGGAAGATGTGGTTAATTCTATGGGTCAACGTGACTGAGCCAAGGGGTGCCCAGATTAAACATTATCTCTGAGTGTGTCCATGTGGTGTTTCCAGTTGAGATTAGCATCTGAATCAGTGATTCAGTAAAGAGTACTGCCCGCTCCAGTGCAGGTGGGCATCACCCAATGCCTGGAGGGCCTGAGTAGAACAAAAGGTGGAGGAAAGAGGAATTCAGCCCTTTTTATTGACTCACTGCTTGAGCTGGGACACCTCATCTCATCTTCTCCTGCCCTTGGACTAAGATTTACACCATCAGCTCCCTTGGGTCTCTGGCCTTTGGAATTGGACTAAATTTCACCACCAGCTTTCCTGGGTCCCCATTTTGCAGATGGCAGATTGTAGAACTTCTCAGGCTCCATAATCACATGAGAGAATTCCTGGTAATAAATCTCATATATATATATGCACATACTTACACACATATTATACATATTCCATATATTCATATATATACTAATACATATGAGAGATTTATTATAAGGTATTATATATCTATTTAGCTGTCTATATCTTCTATTGGTTCTTCTCTGGAGAACGCTAATCCAAGAAGGAGAGTTGAAGATTACGAAAGAGGAAAATTCCAGTCGTATGGTAAATGGTTCAAGGCAAGCCAAAGCAAAGCACATTCAAGAAGTGATTTCTGCATGCCCTTGTTAAAACTTTATGAGGAAAATGACTCTGAGAAGTGGCACATTAAGAGACTGTCACACAGCGTATTTAGCATGGATATAAATAATTGCCTGTCCAAACATGTGAGATGGGCACTCGAGGGTCATGTTGAGATAGAGGCAGATTAATGAGCAGCCGGGATGTGCCTCACCGAAGACACGGTGAGAACTGTGCATGGCGTGGAGCCATCACATGGCCTTAGATTACACTTTGACCTGGGCTCAGGTCATTAGGCAGGTCTAGACGCTGGCAAAATTGGGCTAAAAATAAGTGCTCCTCCATTGGGTAAATGGAAATTTACAGAAAGAGAACGTGCCGAGGCTTGCTCAGTGCACATGTTCTTTCTTGTCTTCAGTGCTCAGTAAATGAATGACTCCCCTTAAAAAGTCATTATCTTACAGTGATCACCTCTGGCTGTTAGGATGAAATGCAAATACTTGAGCCAGGCATTCACCACTCTTCTAAATTTGACCCTGTGCCACTACTTCTAACTTTTCTCTGACCTATGAGTGAAGCCTAAAGTCAACCATTATTTTTACCTCTTTGTCAAACAAACCACCCCGACTGCATCTCCACACGTTTAGCTCTCGGTTTTCACTCTGTTTGGAGCCCCGTCCTCCAAAGCCCCTTCTTTTGTGCTTCCACAGACTTTTCACCTCCTCCACTGGGTGAGATTTCCCCTCCTGACTAGGAGCCTGTGAAGAATAGGGAGGCTGACTTGGTCACGCCTGCATCCTTCACGGTTCCCATGTGGCCAGCCTTCCGTAAACGTGACTGTGCTCCCTTCCTTGTGTCTGTCCTCCTCGTGCCTCCAGCTGCATGCTTTTCTTCTACGTGGTCTGCATCATATCCCACTTCACGCACAGGGCAAGGAGTGTCCCCCAACTTCTGGAAACCCACATCACAGCATCCCTGCAGCGGGGCCGGCTCAGGCGCATGGGCACTCTGGAAGGCTCCACACGTGCTCCACTTGCTGCCCTAAAACAGTCCAGCCTTCAGAATGGCCCGGTCTTCCTCCCTCTCTTT
This sequence comes from Lepilemur ruficaudatus, assembly GCA_963574885.1. Classification (NCBI taxonomy): domain Eukaryota; kingdom Metazoa; phylum Chordata; class Mammalia; order Primates; family Lepilemuridae; genus Lepilemur; species Lepilemur ruficaudatus. The sequence continues at coordinate 60,399 of CAUYRT010090671.1, read as the reverse complement.
CCCAACTTTCTGAAACCGAGTGCAGGTGTTCTCGTTAAAGAGAAAAATGAAGAACATCATAAAGGAAGCAAATTTCTTACACAAAATCAACAGGAAAGAAGGCAAATCTGAAAATGTTTTCAAAGTACAGAGACATAACCCTCTGCTGTAGATCGACTGCCAACACCCAGACCCTAGCAAGAGGATTCCCTTTGCTACTCACCACCTGCCCCATTTACCAGGCACCCACTTTGAGCAGGAGCACTGGGCTCCATGCTCACCTTGACTTCTCAGACTCTGTCACGATGAACATACGGACCCGAGATTGCATAACAGTGTTAACAGTGTGTTAACCTCGGGTGGTAGAATTAAGGGAGATGAAGGGGATGTGAAAAAAATAATCCATTGACAATCATGCCTTTGCCAACGTGGGATTTGAGAGGATGGAGATTTATATCAGCAAACAAAAAAAGAGTTAAATCCCTAATACTTTTGCCTATATATAGTTCTCCTCAGTCTCTTAAACAACAGAGCCTGGTAAGGACCACGGCTCTCTGATCACGCGGGGCAGCTTGTGAGGGGGTTGCAGAGAGGCGCCCTCAGCACATGAACACAGCCCCGTGCCCCAGGAAGCAAATCCTCAAGCACTGCGATAATAATTTAGGAAAAGGTCAAGCTTCACACAGGCATTTGACTGAGATTTACCAAAAAAGGAGAACACAAAAGGATAAGGCATTAAATACCAAACCAGTCACAGCTGGCTGGAACACCTGAAAAGGACATAATCTGAATAACATGACACTAGAGGAACCTGCCTTAGCAAATTAGGAGAACTGCCTAGAAAGGTGAGCTATTTATTTTAGGATATTGCAATCACCATGTGTTTTAGGATATTGCAATCACCATAACTGTTTTTTGTTAAATGAGTATTTTCTCATTTAATCTGCATAACAATTGCACAAAGCTGGTGCAGCTATTATCATCCCCATTGTACAGATGAGAAAACTGAGGCACAGAGGAGTGAAGTTGCTTGCCTGGGCTCACAGAGCAAATAGGAGTCAGAGCCAGGGTTTAACACCAGTTTGAGTCCAGAATCCCTGGTATGTTACTGCTCACCAGACAGGGATTTCCTCTCTTGGAAATTTTTTAAATCAGAAAGTTTATACTTCCTAGAATGCTAATTTGCTGTGATTTAACAAAAAGAATAATTCTATTTCTTTCTTCTTTGTCATCATGTTCATGAAGACTTGATCTCACCAACTAAGGTAATTTTTGGATATGCAATTATTACAGTTGGTAAAATAGCACTGAGTTTTCCAATTTTTGGCCAACATATTCCCACAGCAATGTTATTGTTTTAATGATACTGGGGGAAAAAAATCAACAATTCATAGACTCTTAATTTCAGGGAACGTTTATTTGTTCATTGGCTTGATAAATCCTGATCTTAACAAAGACACCAAACGAGTCTCCTCTGATGCAAGGATAACATCCTCAAAAATTAAGAAAATCAAGCTAATCAGATCAATTTATTTTTTGTCATGCATTTATATAGTGCTTAATATATACCAGCTATTGTTCTTGACACTTGACAATTATTAAATTATTTAACTCTCCTCTGACTCCCACGAAACAGTTTTGATTCTTATTTCTATTTCACAGGTCAGAAGACGGAGGCATAGAGCACCTAAGTGACTTGCCCCAGTCACACAGCCAGAGAGAGGCAGAGCCAGGACATAAGCGCAGGAGGTCAGCAGCTTGCAGGGGCTACGCTCTTAATCAAACATGTGTGCAGCTAGGGTGCACACAGGTCTCCTTGGCCAGAAGCTTAACTATACAATTGCTACTCCTGTCCTAACCGCTGGATGTGAACTTACCCAGAGATCACTTAATAAAGCCATAGACCCCTTTGATCCTGATTGATCACACACATAGCCAAGATTTCCCCAGGTGTCTCCGATTTTAGAATCTCTCATCAATGAGGAGCTAAATTACATTATTTCTATTCATTAAAAACAATTCCATGCACTCCGATTTCTTAAACACACACACACACACAGAGATTATTTAAGAACTGGATCTCTTTATTTCACAGAAAGAGCCTCAAAAACAAAACAAAAACCACAGCAGATGTTAGTGTTTTGGTAGTATTTTGGAAATAAATTTGAGTAGAACATGGCATTTTCATTAGGGTGGGCTCCCAGAAGGTATCGCATCATCCTGAACATACACTGGTTTGGACATTGGTTTCTTGTTCCTAGGCCACTGGGATGGAGGCATGTATAGATTCTGCCTTAGAAATGTATGTTTGTGAAAAATTCGGCGTCTTAAATTGATGGGTAAAGATGATTTTTTTTAAACCCATAGTTATCTCCTAAGTTATTATTCTCAATACTGGATGTCTGCCATTTTTTCTCCTCGTGTCTTGCTGACTTACAATGATAATTAACCCCTGAAGTTTCTATATCCTTGCAAGTCTTTCCAGGGCATTATTATCCAATCATGGACTTACCCTCTAGGTGAATTTGTCCTAAACTCAATTCAGCGAGGGCTACTTCGGTCTCCAGCTTCTTGGCCATCTGTCTCTCTCCCTCTCTTTCTTTTTTAAACCTTCACCAAGAAGAGATCATTTTAGATAAGAACACATCTTAATGAAAAAGCTAAGGATGAGACTAAAAATAATTTAACCTCAGGAAGAAGATACTGACGAAATTTCTCCAACTTTCTTCCTACGTGAAATAAAAAGCTGATGCCCTCAGTCGCTCTCATTCCCATTCCTTGCAGATAGTGATTTTATTTACTTAATTTTTTAGACATTCAATTTTGTTATGATATTTTGGAACTGTTTTTTCTCTCCCCTGACAAATACATTCTGGAACTGTCATTTTATAAAAAACTTCTCAATTCTCTAAAAATGGAGCACGCTTTTGTTACTCTATTCTATTCTCCTGCACACACAGGTGACCCAGGACATCTTATATGGCCATTGGAATACACCATAAGATATACATAGCACCATGTTTCTCAGTGAGAAAGACATTCTATCTAGTGTGTGCATGTATGCCAACGTGGATTCCTGACGAATGCCTTCAAAATTATTTGAAAGTCCTGAAGACCTCAGAGGGGGAGAAAAAGAATAACAGCCCGCTAACACTGGAGAAGAGATTAACTGGGATAATTGTTCTCTTTCCCAACCTCACTGCTCTTCCTCATCTCCTTCACAGATTCATTCTTTGTTTTGGTTTTTGTTTGTTTTTTTCTGCCCAAGGTTCTGTCTTCACCTTTCCTCTCATTCTTGACTCTTGCCCTAGGGGAAGTCACCTGGTCCTGTGGCTTCCATGCTCACAGCTGCCAGATCTACTGCACATCTGCACGGTTCCCCCTGAGCTCCAGACAGCCACCTCCTTACGAGACATGTCCATCTGGATGTCTCTTGGTCACCTCAAACTCAGGATGGACAAACTGGAACTCATCATCTCGACTGCTTATCCAAATTTAGTGGCTGTCCCCTCTTAGCTATCTCACCCACGCAACTGGCCAGGGTAGCCTTGACTCCTCTCTCAGTCTCCTTCATCCCGTACGTGTATCTCTCCTCTCCTCTTCCACTGCTCTCCCAGATTAAGACAAGAGGCTAACAGGGTCTCCCAAACTCAGGACAGATCTGTTTCCTTCACTTTTCCCCATGAGGAGCTCATTAAAAGCTAATTCTAGCTACACATTTCTCCTCTGCTTAGAACCCTTCAGCTAAAGCCCAGACTCCTTCAATGTTCTTCACAGCGTGGACCCTGCCTTGCCCTGAAGGAGACAATTTCAGGGCCAGTGTTCGAACATGCTTCCAGAATGCATTTGTCAGGGGAAAAGGAGAAAAGAATTTCAAAATATTGAGAACAAAATCGAATAACCAAAAACATAAACTGTTCGCACAGACTTCTAGACTTAAGTACACTCTTCCCTCTGCCTTAGTCACCCTTCCTCGCCTCATTCCACTTCTCGGTGGTGGCTCCCACAGGCCTTTCGCAGTCCGGTGTGGCTGCCCCGCTTCTCAGGAATCCTTTTACTCCCTGGTCTACAGGCTGCCTCTTCCAGGTGTCTCCATCTTACCCCCTGCCAATCTTCCAATTCCGCATCTACTTTTTGTCTCCCCGTAGGAATTCTAAGAACCCCGAGTCTTGGAACTCTGCCTTCTCTGTCTTTGTATACTCAGTATTCAGGGCTTCAAAAAATGTTTGTGGAATGCAGGATCAGGCATGAAGTGGTTCTTGTCCAATGGAGCAAAGTTACTGAAGTCGCAACATTGAAAAACCCTTCATGTCCTTACGTTGAAATATTGCACTGAAATATTACATGCTTGCAAGTGCCAGTTAATTGTTAAACATCCCTCCCTCTCCACTGGGAAAACAAAATATGACCACAGGAGAAGGCTCCGTGGAGACCATGCCCACACATTTCAGTGCCTGGGCTAAAATAAGCACGTAAGCGTGTGGGACCAATCATCATATTGTACCAGGAAACGCGCCCTCCCATATTTAAAAATATACTTGTTTGGCTTGATTCAGGCGCTCCTCATCCCAGGCCTGCGTGAGTCACCGGAGAAACATCCTATTAGAGTGCACCCCCACTGACTGGCTGCCTTTGTATGTGCGGGGTGAGTCAGAAGAGATGACTCACAGTTCACGCTCATGACAAAAAGAACTTGCTCCCTCTTCCTTTTCATTATCCATGTTTTGCGGGCTTTATTGGCACCTTTGAAAAACATCTAAGGGAGCAAGGGAAAAAAGGAAAACACAGGGGGCAGCCTGAGGATTGGCATTACTTATTTTTAACAAGAACTCTACTTAGAGCATCTTTTATCAGAGCAGCACGGATACTTTGGAGGCCCAACACATCCAGTGCTGACATTACTCCTGGGAGGTCAGTAACTGGCCGCTACTGCTCTACCCTGTCAGTGGATGGGAAAGCAAGAAGGCTTGAAGGAGGGAAAGACACTTTGCAATGTCCTCTGCAGGCTTGGCACCCAACGCTGGTCTCTCAGAGCCACTGTTGATAACACGGCTGGTGGGATTATACTCTCTTGGTTATCATCCCCAAAGTCCTGGCCGAGGAGAGAGGCGTTCTCCAACATGATCGGTGGCTGAGCAGTGAACATGAAGTAAAGCGAGAGGACAGTTGAACCATGGCAATCTTCCGTACGCCATTCAAGGCACACATGGCTTTGCAACGGAACAGACTGTTAGGTTCCGTGGTATGATAGAGGTTCCAGTTATGATAGAGGTTAATCCCCTTCATTCCATTCTAGGAAACATTGTGAGTACTCATACATGGAAGTAAATCAAGCAGGCACAGACTCTGCACAGGAGAGCAAGAGAATGAAGCGTGGTGAGTTACATACCACAAACGAAGAACAAGTAAAGGATTTGAAGAGTCCAGGGGAAGGGTAGGTTTATTTTTTAGAGAAACTGGCATTTGGATTGGACTTAAGGATGGGTAGAACCTAATTCACAGCTCTGAATGTGTTTTTCTTTCAGAACAATTCCCCAGTCAGGCTCCTTTCAAATTCCACTTGCATTCAGATTCCCAATTCTGTAATCGCCGTCTCCTGGAGGCCACTGCAATGCATGCACGTGAATCCGTCTGCAAAGGGGGTACTTCGGTGCAGTTCTGTCAGAAGTGGGTTTGTGGTGACGACAGACGAAGCAGAGCTGAGACTGGCTAAGTCCAAATTGCTCTGCTTTCCGGGGGATCCCGTGCAGTGGCTTCTGCCTCTGCTTTAATAAAAAGGGATAAAAATACTTGCCACCTACTACCTCAGAGGCACACTGCAAGGCTGGATCGTGTTCCCAGCACTTTGAATTTTTTAGGAGAAAAGTGCTCTATGAAAATGAAGCTTTGTTATGAAGAATGTTGGGTGAAAGGGAAGGAAAACCAATGTCTAGAACATGTATTTAGAAAGAAAAAGGCTCCAAACAGGCACTGGATTATAACTTTCAAGTCAACATTCCAACATCAAGGCCTGAATGTCTCTTCCCAGGAAGTAGGGCCATGACGGTCCAGGAAATACTGGATATAGGAAGAAATGAGGCAAACGCAATGTTTTGATGATGGAAGTTTCTGATAAGAACGCAGATTCTGGAAAAGGAATTGCAAGGCAAATGTATCCCATGTGTGTTATCAGGGACATGAATATTGGAGGCCAATGCAATCAGAATCGATTCTTAAAGGGACAAGAAGAAGGAGGACATGGAGGACACTTAAGAGAAAGACCACTCAGTGCCCAGGGCAGAAAGGAGTCGGGGAGGGGCAGACTATTCAGTGGTGCAGGGTAAAGACAGCAGAAGACACAGGGCCAGGCTGCACAGTTAGTAACTCTCTAAGTTCAATTTAAGATCAGAGAAGCAGCACTGTGTAGAAGAAATTAGATTGAAAGTTAGAGAGTTTAAATTATACTCCCCTCTCTGGTACAAAATAGATATGTTTTGTGGGTGAATTACTCATAATTTCTCACAACCTCACACAGTTGGGAAACATGTATAATAACATGGGCTGGGTTGTGTCCCCCGCTGTAATTCACATGTTGAAGTACTAACACCCAGTACCTTAGAGTGTGACTGCATTTGGAAGTAGAGTCTTTAAAGAGTTAAGCTAAAATGAGGAAACAGGGTGGCCCTAGTCCAATATAATTAGTGTCTTTATAAGAGGAGGAGCTTAGGACACAGACTCATACTGAGAGAGGACCATATGAAGACACAGGGAGAACGTATCCATCTCCGATCCAAGGAGACAGGACCCAAGAAGAGACTCTGGGAAGGCACAACCAATTCCTGTGGCAAGGACTCAGCAGGCAGGAATGAGGCCATCAGAAGGCCTGAGCACACTGGGCACGGGTTTGCTGCCTCTGGCAAAGGACAAGCAAAATGACAAGTGAAGCCAACTCCATTCTCAAAAACATTCAGACGTGGGAGAAGAAGAGGGTCCGGCGACTTGTGTGGGCAGGAAACTTAGCAAACTGTGTCTTGCTCCTTTCCCCCCAAAATTGGAAAACAGAGTCATCATTCCAGTTTGTCTTAATATTGACTTGACAGTGAGAGGCACTGAAATGCCAAGAGGGCAGTTTTGACTTTTCCGGTTACCCCGTCAGAAGTAAGCACTACATGGGCGCAACATCACAGTTACAGATGTAGGAAAGCAGAAAGCTGTGACAGTCTGCACCTTCTCCTTAGGGGAAAATTCCCCTTTTTCACTTAAGCTCAGTTGATTCTAATGCAGCCTGTGCCTAATTCCTCTTCCTAATATTGACAATTGGTACCTACAATCCACATGGTTTATTTCAATACATGAAATTTTTGGTTTACTTATTTGTTGACATGAATCCACCTCCTCTCCCTACAGGATCAAACATCGTGTTGATTTAAGATAAATTGTAGGTACCAATCCACAATGATTAAAAAGTGCAAAGACTTAAAATTCTTTCATTTTACTCAGAATTTTTTCATATTATCAATTCCTCAAAATTTTTTCATTTCATTACAGAAAATTCTACTGGACAGCACTGTAATGTCACATTCCATTATATTACAGTAAGGTGCTATGTTATAGCAGTGTCCAGTAGAACTTTCTATGATAATGGAAATGTTAGTGTGTGTGTGTGTGTGTGTGTGTGTGTGTGTGTGTGTGTGTATTCAATGAGCACTTGAAATGGGGTTAGTGTGATTAAGAAATTGAATTTTTAAATTTTACTTATTTTTACTTAATTCAAATTTAAGTAGCCACACCTATTTGGCTCATGGCTAAAATATTGGACAGTGCAGTTTTAGGAAGGCGGATGTCCAACTGGAAACTTACTGCCAGACAATATCATTCTCAAAACACAAAATTAAAGCTAAATAGAAATAATTTGGGATTGTTTTCCTTATCATTACCCCCTGGGGGTAAAGTTATATGGTGACTTTGTTAAGGACAAAAGAAGCTATGATACTGTACAAAGAGTTCTTACATAATAGGTCTTCCAATGCCAGAGCAACAGAAGAGAATCCACATGCAAAGGATTCAGTATCATTATTATCATATTGTATCATAGTTTAGTATCATTACCACAGAAACATTAACTAACGCAGGAAAAGTAAAAATGTAAACACGAGAGCACTTGGCCACCGTCAGTATGTGCCTGATGTGACATGCAGAACTCTCTGGAGGCCAAGTCTCCACTCCCCTCAACATCCGGCTTTGTTTACAGGGGCCCTGGAACAAAGACAGCCAGTCACAAACTTGGAGTAGTGTACGTTTCCCATACGGTGTTAGTGTATTTCTCTGTCCAGGAGGAATAGGACATTATGTAGCTGCCCCATTAGACAAGGTGGTTAAGAGAAATGACTTTTGTGCGTCCCTTATTCCTGTATCGTTCGGACTCTATCACTCTAAAAGCTGTATGGGAATAGGAAGTCGGGGAGACCAGAGAAAAGAGTGGCATATAGAATAGATAGTGATGTCAACACTGCGTACAGGAAAGCAAAGACGGAAAAACTACACTCAGGTTACATTGTGGCACTGACCTTGGCTGTCCCCTGAGGGCCTTAGGAGAAAGGAACAACAAAAAGATTAATGTTGTCATTTGTCATTTCATAGCCATAAGGCTGAACAACATAAGGCCTTATTCATTACGGATGGGCTATGGGACCCTGAAATACACAAGACCTGTTCCAAACAGGAGGGCTGGGCCTACCTCACCGACCTACCGTGGGCTCCCAAGTTAGGGTGGCAACGGCGGTCCGTGTGTGCTGAAGGAAGGGGCCCTTCTTTCTGTCAAACTTCTCCCAGAAATTGTCAACTAGACTGAGGGAGCAGGGAGCATCATAGAGGCATTGTTTGAAAAGTGTGACCAAAGAGACAAAAGGCATTAGTCTAAAGTAAATGCATAAGTTTAATAGGAAGTCGCAGCCCCTGAAATACTGGCCCAGGAAAGGAGAGTGAGAATATATCAAGCGATGCCCAGCGGTGACCCTGCCGACGAGAACACGTGAGTTAACACAAAGGAGCCGCAGCCACACCCAGGAGCACACACTGCGCACCCCACAACCGAACTGCTTGTCATTCGTTGAGTGAATATGGAAATGTTCCATCAATTACTACAATGTGCCCAAAATAAACTGGGCTTTTAAAAAGGCGTGGTTCTGAATATTCTTTTACAGTGAGATGGAAAGTTAAATATAAAACTCAAAGTGCCAGTGAGGCATAAGGTAGGCATAGGTTTTCCTGACTTTATTTTCTATCCTGATGAAACACTTGTTAATTGTACTTTCGAAAATAAAGAGATACATCATTTATGTTTCACAACACATGTAATTGTTTTTATGCATTCTTGACAGCTCTGCTTTGTTCTAGAGAGGTACACATTCACTGGGGCTTTGAGTTTCATATGGAACTGGCTGATGCGGCCACTTTCATCCCACCTGGCTTAGACCAGCCATCTCACCAGCCCCTCAGCTGGTCTTCCGATCCCACTCTTACCCCCTCCCCCTACAACCCATTCTCCACTCTACATCCGAAGTAAGATTTTAAAACATAGCAGAATACATTGCATCCCTGCTTCAAACCACACGCCTACACACTTAGAATGAAATCTACCTAATGTCATCGTGTCGTCCCAGGACATGTGAGCCCTGCCTGCCTCCCCCACCTCATCTCCACGACTCTCCCCTGCCCCCTGCACCCAGGCACACTGGCCTACCTTCTGTCCTAACTCCCACGAATCTCATTTCCAACTGTAAGGCCTTTGTACTGGCTGTTGCCTCGGCCTAGAATATTCCTTAACTCCACATGGCTGCTTCCCTTGTGATATTCAAGTCTTAGCTGAAATGTGACCTCTTCAGAGAAGCCCTCCTGGGCCACCCAGTCTAAATAGCCTCCACACCCTCTCTATCGTATCACTCTGTTTAGTTCCATGCATAGCATTTTCTAGTACATCATATCATCTTTGTTGCGTATGTGTTTATTTGCTCGTTGCCCATTTCCACTCGCTTTGAAGCAAGCTCCATTTGAGCAGGGACACTGTATATGTGGCTCACCACTGTGTCCACCTGGACAGGGCTGCGTACACATTGCTGCCTTCACAGTGTCCACCATGGTTCAGGTCCAGGAGGCCTGCCCACCCTAGACACAGCCTCAGAGCCTCCACCCCCTCCATTCCTTTCTCCCTTCCCATCACTACCAAACAAACAAACATTAGGAGGGCTAACAGCAGCAGGACACAGAGGACAATAGGCTGCCTTCTCCCATCCAACAGTCATAAAGAAAAACTAAGTCTGAGATCATCTGATGGCGTCCCCGTACTGTGTTAGGTCTGGCATTTTACTAAAGGCTGGACAAGCAGCTGTATTCAGCTACATGTTAGAATCACCTTGTCTTTAAAAAATGCTGATGCCACAGGGAACAGATGAGTGGCTGCCAGGCCAAGGGTTGGGGGAGAGGATTGCAGGGGGGAATACAGGAGTTTTCGGGGAGATCCAGATGGTCTGGATCTTGACTGCGGTGTTGGCTCCATAACTGTGTCAAAACTCAGACAACTGTACTCTAGGGAAATTCTCATATGTATAAATTATATCTCAGTAAACTTAAATATGACAACATATGGATGTCTGAGCCTAGCCCAGATGAATCAAATCAAAAAAATCAGAGCATGAGACAGAACATGGGTGTTATCTCAAAGTTCCCAGTGAATCATAATAATATGCAGCCAGGATCGAGGCCCACGTGAGCATGGAACTAGCGGCAACAAGACAGTCGCACAAAGTGGAGAGACTGGCACAGAAGGAGCCGGGGCCTGAGGCTGGCTTCGCTGCCTGCTTTAGATAAAGAACTTGGTCCTCATCTTTCAGGCGTGTGAACCATGCTCCTCTGTCTCTTCATTATGGTAATGCCCTCTCTACTACCCAAGGAGGCCAGGCATAACCAGCAGTCTTTCTTACACACATTAGATTGACTGAAGACGGAGGAGGAGCATGAGGTATTATAAGGGAAAAGCTCTTTAATCCACTCATTTTTTAAAAAACTAACAATTACAATAAATGGGCTTGTTTTGTGTTTTTGTGATGCAGCAAAAAGGCTATCCCCAGGCCAGACGTGAAAATACTCTGAAAATAGAGGCATGGGGTGAGAGTCTACTTGCCTCTGCCCTCTCTGAGGGCCAGAGGTCCTCACTAAGAAACAAAGGCAATGACTGCAGCGGCCACTCCTCTCTGTCACACCCCCTGGGACACTCAGAACAGCCAAGCGGTGTGAAAGTTATCAGTAAGCTGCATCCCAGGAAAGAGCCACGCGACGGCACGTTTACTGTGCTAAGAACTTCAGTGCACTGGATGCGGATCTCACATCGTCAGTATGCCCTGTTATCACGTTCAGTTAAGAACAAAGCAGTCGTGGCTTTCTCACTTTGTCCACACTACCATGTCCACATGGCCAAAGCCAGTGGGGGGTGGGAAGTCCCCATCTTACTCTGCTCATTAGGAGTGTTCAGGGTGGGGCACTGAGCATCCTTGCGGGGATGGACAGGATGTCACTCTCTCCTGACTCTTCCTATGATTGGCTACTTGTCTCACTGGCTCCTCCTCCTGTCCTTAAGCTCCCAACCTAGCTTGGTCCTGCTGGTCTTTGCTTCTCCACCTGTACTCACTCTCTGGGTGATGAAACCTCATCCCATTTCCTGGCTCACGAGTCTTCTGTCTGCAGCTACATGCACATTTTCAACTATCTACTCAACATCTCCACTCCAATGTCTCACAGACACCTCAAATGTGACATTCAAGCCTGAATTCTTGACTTCCATCTTCAAGCCCTTCCCTTCCCTGGTCTTCCCTTCTCTGGTAAAGCATGCATTAGAGAAGTAATTCTAGAAGTGACGTGCATGAATACAGTTAACACTGTCATTTGCTGTGGCAGCTCTGGGCTATTTTTTAAATTTCTGTGCTAGGTTTTGTCTATGTGTTGCTTAGATAAAGTGACTATACAGCTGTTCTCCACCATAGAGGTAATATTGCTACTCAAGTATGAGGCTATGCATGCTTTACTACATGATCAATAGAGACCCTTAGAAAAAGTAACTAGTTTAACACTCAGACACCATAGAGACACATACACTACAATCTCAGAATGAAGTCTGGACTACCTAGAGGATAAATCAATGACTAAATGTACTGTGGTGTCATGAGTGGGATCCTGGAATAGAAATAGGACATTAAATAAAAACTAAGGAAATCTGAATAAAGTATGAACTTTAGTTAATATTGCTATCATTAATGGTAACACATATAACATACTAACGTAAGATATTAATAATAGGAAAAGCTGGGTGCAAGTTATATGGGAACTCTCCATGTTATCTTTGCATTTTTCTTTAAATCTAAAACTACACCAAAAACCAAAGGTTCACTAAAAATAATTTAGTGGTACAAGAATCTAAGTATTTGCATTGTCTACTTAATGCCCTAAACTTATGACATGTCATTATTATAAAAAAAATTCTCCTTTTCCCTCAAATCACAATAGTTCAAAAGCTTTTCCTAAAATGCTTTTTTTCCCTTGCTCATTTCTTTTGCTCAGCAGCAGCTTCCCTTTCCTTTCTTCTGTAGTAAGTTTTAGTACAGAAGAAGTAAAAATACCACTTATTTGAACTTAAGAAGAAGAGCTATTTATTTATATATTTATGCAGTGCTGCAATTTACAAAGGGATTAAGAGAAAAGGGAAATAGTCAAATAAATCTTCCTTTTCCTAGATTCCCTAAAATAGCCTAGGATTATGAAACAGTCTATATTTCCATGATGAAAAGTATCTTTCATGCAATACTTCAGAGTTAACAAAGCATCTCCCCACACATTATCTAGGTAACAACCACTGTGAGGTTTAGAATTATCCCTATTATATAGGCTCTGAGAGCAAAGGAAAATCTTCCTAGCCATGCGGGCCTGCCGGCTTCCTGCAAATCCCATGACTTCCCCTCTACCCTGCTGGCCCTCCAGCCCACGCTGTGTCACAGGAGGCAGCCTTGAGTGGAATGAGCCCACAGCAGCATCATGCCACATAAACCAACCCCAAGTTTATAATCGCCATGTCCACCTTCACATGCTCACAACCTCCCTCCTTCCTGAAGCCAAGAGCCAGCTGACTGATCTTTCACTGTTACTTATAACATATATTTTCCTTGTTTCCTTTTAAAATTGTAAAGGGTATGTATAGCTGCCCAATAATTATACACCATTTCAACAGACTAGCTCAGGGTCGACCTTTGAGAGAAACTGTTTTCTATACACATAAAGTAATAATTGTTCAAAGTCAGACCATCTCAGATGACTCTGCCAGAAACATAAAGCGTTCTTTGTATTTTTCCCACAAGGAATCCCAAGACATTAGCACTTACTAACATGAGAAAAAGGGGAGGAGCCCACGTCGTGGACCCGCAACCCTCTTGCCGGAGGACAGCGTGGAAGGGTCCCACTTGGAGTTGCCCTGCCGGTCTTGGGTTGGCTGAGGAAAGAACGCCAGCGTGCATGCTTTCACTAGACCTGGAGTTTAGGTTTGAGGTTTGGATATTTCGTAATCATCAATGAATCAAATCGGGAAATGAAAATGAAGAAAACAAAACAAAAAGAAATCAAAGTATAAGACAAAATCAAAGAATGCAGTAAATGTCTGTAGTTAACCTTAACACTCTGGAATTCATGGAGGGATCAAGAGGAAGGCAACAATGTGTACCCTGCATCAGATTTTCTTAGATCAAGAGGGAGCTCTTTGAAAAATCAAGGGAGTTTCTGGAGCAATATAACAGCGGACATAAATTCACTTTCTGATTTTTTTAAAAGGGGACCTGGGAACTTTAAGCGATTCCAGCACAAAGTGCAAAAGGATTTTCAAGATCCCTTCAAGCTTGTGGAAGACACTGGGAGATGCTGGGACAACTCAGTAGGTGCTCACTAATGAAACTAATTTTCCTTCTGTGTTTATTACAAGCCACAGATTCCCATGTAAGAAAAGTATGACTTAGGATCAATCAAACATTGCACTCTAAAAAAAGACAGCGCAGTTTGTCTTAGGTAGTTGCTATTGGTGCTTGTTTAACTCGCAAAGGGGAAAGAAAGAGGTGAGCCATTTAAGTGGCGCAGGGCTGTGGCTCGCTCACCTTTCCGTACCCTGCCTCCCCCACAGCGCTGTGTCTGTGTCTGCAACACATGTTTGTTGAATACAAATGACCTGGCATTTCATTTTATAGGCCAATTTAATGGAATAGCTTATTAAATACAGAAATAGCTCGTTAATCGGTGTTCTTTCTGCCATAGCCTTTCCTTCTCTCTCTCTTTCTCTGATGTTTCCTATCTCATGCCAGGTTTAAAACATGCAATCAAGAGAGCTGGGCTGACCATTATTGGAAGTGAGGTGACACAAGACTGGAAGAATGGACCCCACATGTACTCGTCATCAAATTGGTACTGACTGATTAACACTATGGGGCTCAAATGGTGGTGGTGTTCACTGGGGATTCAGGGGGTGGGGGCTACACCCATGTCTGAGTGAGGTGGTAGGCACTGTGGGGGGGAGGGGCATGCTTGAAATGTATTTGGGGATGGGAATTAGGGGTCTCAATAGGGGGAAGGAAATCCTCTAAAACTGATTTAGGTGATTAACTGTACATCTTGGTAAATTCACTAATAATCATTTAATTGCACACTTAAAATGGAGTAAAGGCATGATATGTAAAGTATATTTCAATAAAATGTTGAAAAACAAATAAAAATAAATAAATAAATAAAAAAGAGAGCTGGGCTGACCACAAAAGGAGGTTCGGGTTCAACATGGACAAGAATGACAGCTTGGCCCTGGTTAAGGCTGGGCTCACTTTGGCTTACAAACACTTGAGATGTATAGGAATGTATTAATCCCCAGGGGAGCAGATGCAGCTAACCCAGTGTCACTTGTCCCCTGTCGGACCAATAAATACATCAACGTTCCAGGATCTGCCTCAATAAGGAAATTCTGGCTGCACCACAGCTACAAACTCTTCTCCTGGCTGGGTCACTCTTCCAGTTAAGTGCCATAAGGCATAACAATGAGTTGCCTCTGCAAACACATCTGAGTTATGTTTAAACTATGCATAAACAGACTTTGTGCGTGAGTTTGAGAGGCTTTTCCTTAAATAAAGTATGTAACTGTTAGTGCATGGACTTAACGTTATCTATTATTTGTCAGCAAGAGATTTTGTTTGCATTCAGTTCAGGGGATCAGGTAAGTATCCCCAGGCAAGGAATTCATAGTACGGTATAGTTTTCTCTTTCTCAATCCTCTTAGTAAGAGAAATCGTGATTTTTTTTTAAGGTACCTTAAAATAAGGGAAACTCTCCTGCTTTGTTTGGTCAGAATATAAGTCACTACTTTAAATATTTACTATCACAGTTTATCTGAAAAATCATTCTACTTTATCATAGATCAGTGGTTTGCCTTCTAGAAGTAAATCTTCACATCTTGAAATTTACGACAAAAAAACTTACTGATTTAGGCCAGGGTTTCTCAACCTCAGTACTGTCAACTTTTGGGGCTGGTTGATTCTTTGTTGAGAGGGGCTGTCCTCTGCACTGAAGGATGTTGAGCAGCATCTCTGGCCTCTATGCACTAGATTCTGGTAGCACTCCCCACAAACTGTGATAACCAAATATGTCCCCAGACATTACCAAAAGTGTCCTGGGGTGCAAAACCAACCCTGACTGAGAGTCACTGATTTACACATTAAAATCTAGCAAAAAACCCCCTATTTTATTAATTATATACTTACAAAATAAATTTCTTTGAATTATCAAAGTGAAGCCATTTCCTTGCGTTATAATAACGGATTTTAATTCTTTTATAAGACTGAAAATGAAGAAAAGATTGACGTGGCCAGCTTTTAATCTCTTTCACAGACATAAGAACGGGATGGAAAGTGCTATTTTCAATGAGCTTAGTGGAAGTGATGTGGCCAGAAAGACCCACTGGGGAAACAAGCAGTTGTTTGCTATTGTCTTTTTTATAACTTGGTACAATTATTAACTATTTAATTTCTTTTTAACTTGTTTTCTCTGTCTTCCCACTGGAAGGTCAGCTTTTAAGATAGAGCCCACCACATTTGTCTTATTAAGGGGATGAATACTAAGCACCTACTGTGCCACCTTGGATAAAGGGCACAGCTGGCTGTGGGTCAGGTGTAGGGAGGGGGTAGCTTCCTGCAGCCTGAGCACCGCTGGTGTCACCCTGGGACTCCCAGGGCCCTCTCCCCAAAGGGCCCCTGGTGCAGCTCTCTGGCAAGGATTCTTCTCTGACCACATCACCCCCCACGGAAATACCATTCTGCTGCAGAGCGGGTTCTGCCGGTGGCCCTTTCAAGCCAAGCCGATTAAAATTATACGATGTGTTCAGCACTCTTCTCCTTTTGCAATTCAGCTTTCCCCTTCTAGAGAAAACCAGGAGCAAAAATGTTAAAGGTGCAGAGCTACCCTATTTTCCCTGAAGCGCTTACAGATTTTGTCTGATTTCCAACCACATCCTTGCATAATTGAATTTGCTGATTTTGCCTCCAGGTCAGCCCAGGGAAAGGGTGAAGAAAGGCTCTTTGAGAGAACACAATAAAATCAAGTGTTTCCTTTAGTATTGTTTTAGGGGAAGAAATATACCCCGAAATGGGATGGTCACATTTTCTCTCACAGGGTCTCCTTACAAGCTCTAAGCTTTCATTCTAAAGACTTATTTCTACCATGACTATCAGTAGCCCCAACTTCTCCCTACCCTCAACAGCTAGCACTACAGAGGGTTTTCTCTCAATTAAGCATTCTGGTAGATGTTTGGTATACATTATCCCAGTTCTCCTCACAACAACCCTATGAGGAGGTCTGGTTATGTCCCTTTGAGGGGCGAGGAACCTGAGATGCAGAGATGGTAAATAAACAGTGTCCCCAGGGCCACCCAATCATCACTACAAGGCTATGAGCATTTGAACCAAAACACCTTGTCTTCAATACCCGTGCTGTTGGAGAATAGCACCTTTGGAGCCCTTTAAAAAATTAACAGCTTTATTGAGGTATAAGTCGCATACCATACAATTCACTCAGTTAAGCATGCAAGGCCATGGTTGATCGTGCATCTAACGCCATGATCTAATTTTAGAACATTGTCATTTCCACAAAATAAAACTTTGTATCCATTAGCAGTTCCTCCCTGTCATCCTTTTTGTTTTAAATATTATGTTCCCCTTTCTGTCATTCCAGCCATTGGAAAAGATTTTGTTTTTCCTTAATAAATTTTAAATTTAGTATCACATCAATCTGTCTACACTTGCCTCCCCAAATGTGGCTTCTTCTTTGGAGTCTTCCTTATCCTTTCCACTAGGACAGCTAGATAACCCGAGAGCTCAGGGCAGAAGCCTCCTTTGTCATATCCGATCGTGGAATGCACAGAAAGCTGTCCTTAGGGGGATCCCTTCAGGAGGAGCCAGATCACCCCCAGACTTCATAGGGAGTGGTGACTTCCAGAGGCAAATGACATGTGAGTGTTTGAGAGCTGTGGCATTCACAGGCAGGTAGAAAGGCTTCCTTGTTCTTTCAGTAGTACTTATTAATAATCTCAAAAGAGAACCAACAGTTACTATGTCCCTCCTATGGTCCAAGTGTCTTATAGCAACTCTGTGAGGTAGTTTAAACAAGTCTAGACATCCAAAATACAGCATGAGGATCATGCTTAACAATATTGTACTGAATACTGGAAATTTGCTAAGAGCAGAATTTAGATGCTCTTACCACACACACACACACACACACACACACACACACACACACACACACACAAAAGGTAACGATGAGAAAAAAGGAATGTGTTAATTGGCTTGATTGATTGTACTAATCTTTTCACTGTGTGTATGTGTATCAAAACATCATGTAGTACACCTTAAATACATGCAACTGAAAAAAAATCCTTATTTTATAGATACACAGAAGCCAAGTTCAGAGTTTTACTAACTCGAAGTGTTTTCTTCACAAGCTCCTCTGTGCTCCAGTGGAAGAAAGTCAAACATTTGTTGCTCATATTTAGTCTACTCCAACCAGGGTTAACTACCATCCAGGGAGACAATTTAACCACAGAAGATAACCTAGATGAAGGGCCTGATTTACTCTAAGTGCTTCATGTAGAATGCCCTGCCTTAAACGGGGAATTTCCCCTAGGAATCCTTTCTTTGACATGTTTAGCTTCCTTCCTCCTCTGGCAAATACACGGTGCTTGATCTGAGCCACTCTGTGAAACAAAGGATCAAATATTGTTTTCTTTGAGAGTGGAAATAAGTAGCACCAAAACTTTGGAAAGAGCTACCATGCCAAAAGAAGAGGAAAATGATGAGAAATGGACCTTGTCTACTTGCCCTCTTGAGCACACTGGGTGAGATCTGATAATAAGAGCTTTTCAAATGGACACTGGGACACCTTAGCTCCAAAGAATATTTTACTCAGGGAAAAAAAAGCTTTAAAGAGAATTATTTAATAAATGGGCTGCTACTTTTCAGTTACTCTCCCTAATTTGGATGATTTTTCTAAGACATAAATCTGACCTTGAGTTTAACCAGGTATTAAAAGACTGATCTAAATTATGAAAGAGTATAAATTCTTTCCCTCTCCAAACTCTTTATATGAAATTATTATTCAATCACAGAACCACACTGGATGAGTCTTTAGGATCAAATGTTTCACTTGCTATGTTTCCTAAAACCTTGCTTCTATTTTTCCCTGACTTTTAGAGGGATTTTTTTTTTCTTTCTACCAAACTCACATGAATCATGGAAAGCATTTACTAACTGCACAATTGGGAGTAGCACTGTTCTATAAATTATAACTACTGAATTACTTTGAATGAATACCTTCCTCAAGGAATTTTGCCATTAAAATCTGGCTACATAATTTATGACCCTTAAATGGTTTGTCTTTAGTGCAGGTTTTTATAAAACCTAATTGTCATTGAATAGCAGAAGTTCTCAGACCTTTCTTTCCCTTCTGATTCATGCTCTTCTTTTCCTTTAGTAGCTCCTTTTCCTCCTTTTAACTCTGAGATTTACAAGATCCTCTCATTTGAGCTCAGTCCCAGTTCCCTGGGCTCATGGGGAACAAGGCTCACACCAGTGAATTTCTCTGTTGAGACACTGCAGGAGGGCAGAAGCACCTTTCCTACTAGTCCAACAGTGTCACCCTCTCATCTGCAGAATATGACTGTCTGCTCTTAGCCCAAGTTCATCAGATCTCTGCTTTTGTTGTCAAGATATTCTGTCAATGTGGTTCTGCTGGTTGTCATTTGGTGACATTTACTCAAGGCTTTTTCATTTCATGCAAAACATGTTAGTTTAAAGAATTGATATCTCCAGCCACCAAGAGCTGTGCTTTGCACATACGAGAGAAGTCAGAAGCATAAAGTACAAAATTCTCATTTTTATATCTAGTCTATCAGTGGCATCACCAAACCCTCAAGACCCTTTTCCCCAGGCTGCGACCCACCATATCCAATATTTACATTCATGTCTGAGTCTACTAAGAATCAATGACTATATATCATGAGATGACTTGACAAGATAGAGCTACAAGTGTGATATTTCACCTCCTGCAGCTCCTTATCCAACTCATATGTCTCTTCCATTACTCATCTTTTTCGAGAGACAGGTCACAGACTGCAGTCAAAGCAGGCAGTGTGCCAGCTGGATTTCAGCAAAGGCAGGCAGGATTATTAGAGTTGCCACCTGAATCGTTGTAGAGCAGGGACAAGGAAAAGGCAGACCTTAGCCGGGGAGGAAGACTGAAAGGCGGTACTTTGATTCAGCACCAAGGAGAGCACCAACCACAAGCCCTGTTTGTGGTTCCCTAATGCAATTTAGTCCCTTCCATAAAGAAACCCTCAGAGCAGTGTCCGTTGTTTACAGAATGCTCAACAGATGTCTTGGGGTGCGGTGGGTGTCAGGCATAAAGAGTCCAGCTCTCTGCTTTTCTATCCTCGGAGGTACTTTTGTCATAATATTCTTTTAAGAATCTGCATTTCCAGACATAGGGGAAATCCATTTTTTATAGCAATTTATTTAGGTTATTTACTTTTTGAGAAGTACATACACACGTAGCAAAAAAAAAAAAAAATCAAATGCAAAGGGAACTCTAACTTGGATCTTAGCAACATCCATGCAAGACTGCCACACAATTCTGGTTAGACCAGGAGCAGCGCCTCTCTCACAACTTTGCAGGACACTTTTCATTTGTTTAAGAAACAAAACTAAGCAAAAACGAGAACCATTGTCTGGTTTTCTAAAACTTCCAGACACCTTGGTTCATCCTCTTCAGTTGTATGCAGTAAGTCAAATGTCCTTTCACTTGACAACCCTCGAAATACTTGAAGAGAGTTAGTGTGTCTCCTCTCAGCCGTCCTTCCTCTAGGCTAATCATAACCCATTTCATTGACTGTTCCTTCCAGACATCCTTACCTGCCTCTGGATGAGCTCTTGTTTGCCACAGACCTTCTGAAAATATGTTCCCCAGAGTGACTCCCAGTATTCGAGGCATGGTCTGAGGCGAGTCTATTTACCGTGGGACTATTAACTCCCTCCTTAGGTCTAGAAACCATATTTTGGTGTGTGTAGCCTGATACTGCACTAGTTTTATAGCCATTTTACCATGGGCTTAAACTGACAGTGTTGTCAGCCAAAATACTCATATCCTTTACCCAGAGTTATTGATCAAAGTCTCCTCAGTTCTACATTTGTGCAATTGAATTTTTAAATCAAAGTACAGAAATTTATCAAAGTTAAACCAATCTTAATATTTGTCCCATGGTTTCAGTCTGTTAGGACATTAAAAAATCTTTAATCATGAAATACTCCTCTTGGTTTGAGGTATTCTGAAAAGTCTGATGACTACAGTTTCCACTTCTTTATTCAGATTATAGATTCAAATCCTTAAAAATATACAGCCAAGGATGGACTAATGCTCCCTCTAGGGACATGATTCTAAGAAATTCTCTAAACATGCCCTTATACTAGAACCTAAATACACTATACTTAAGGCACCTGTCTAATTTAGTATTTATGACAGAAAAAAAGTGGTTTTCTTTGGTAGAAATTAAATTTAGTGAACCCAAAATGATTCCAGGTATTTGTTGCTTTCTTTTACAAACATCAAAACTAGTCTTTTTCAATAATTCATTTAAAAATGTTGTCAGTAATATGGTTTTCAGAATCCAACTTTAAAAACTGTGATAATGATGACATTCACCTCCAGTCCTATAGCATACACTGATTAACTGCCTAACACAAAGATACATAAGACATGGCCTCTATTTTCAAAGATCTGGGAAGAGAGGGAGATTGGTTACGGGCACAAGAACTGCACTGCTAGGAGGAAAGTGCCTTGTGCTATAATAAAGTAACATACAAAGTTTCAAGGAGCCATTTTGCTTTGGGGTTAGTGATAACAGGTAAAACGTGCTAATGTTTTATTAAATACTTTAAATAAATCTTAAAAGAGAATGTGAAAAGAAATAACATTTTAGCATTTTGTATAATCCCAATTCAAGGTAAATTTAAGTACTTGTGTTTATTTACGTTACCCTCAATATATCTGGGGGATGTGTCTAATATGCTATGTAATATTTCAGAGAACCTTTGGATTTCAAGGTTGGCAGTCATTTTATC
Source organism: Lepilemur ruficaudatus (assembly GCA_963574885.1). Taxonomy (NCBI): domain Eukaryota; kingdom Metazoa; phylum Chordata; class Mammalia; order Primates; family Lepilemuridae; genus Lepilemur; species Lepilemur ruficaudatus. The sequence goes on along the minus strand of CAUYRT010090671.1, from coordinate 38,710 downwards.
CAACCCCTTGTAAAACGGCATGCATGCCTACAGTAATTCAGAGCAAGTCACCATCATGGAGCAATCTCCAGTTCCTGGCACCTCTCCCATTTTCATTGAAACCCTGCTAAAAAATTTCACTTTCCATTGGCTGTGAATGTAAAACAGACAAGCTTCGTGATTCAAACATCTTTTCAACCATTCATGCACATATTAGCATATGTATTGCATTTCTTGTCCTAGTAGGAATGCGACTGCTTACAAACAATGGAGCTCAGCATATTCCATCACCCAGGGAACAGATTTCTAAGGAGCTTATCATTTAGCTTTCCCATGACACCCATGTCTCCCTGTCAGCCATGTCAAAAAGCAGTCGCAACTCACCCCACAACATGAGCACTGAACATTAAGAGGAACGTGAGCGAATGGCTTCTGTAACCACTGGACACAGAACCGATACCTAACCAATAACAAGAAACAAAGAGCTGGAGCACCTATGGAAAAAACCTGTCTACACTAGAAGCAGCAGCGTATACTGTAAAGAACACAGGCTTTAAAGATCTGGGTGAGCTCCATCCCTACAACTCCATAGCTATGTGAATTTGGGCAGGCTGAGTTCCCTTTCTGAGCCCCAATTCCTTTATCATTTGGCAACTGATACTGGAGCAGGAGCCAGACAAAGACTCCTGGGTTCATAATTACACAGATTGCAGAATTTCCAATGTGCATGTAAATAGAGAATCAAAGTTTCAGCAGTCAAGATACCTTCTCCCCTACACACTCACTGCCTCCATATTCTCCCAAGGACCAATAAAATGTGGTGCCCAGACATCCACTTGCAGAACTGCCCCAACCTTCTTGTGAGTCAGTATTCCACAGGGTGTTAGCTCCAGCCCTCCTGCAGGTGGAATCTCTCTAGGTCCTGTCTCCTGGAATTCTAAGGGTGAGAGGCTTCCGGGCAATGCCCATGCTCACCACATCTGTATTAAGTCTTAGGGACCCTGTGGTGCCCAGAACTGGGCCACTGCATATAGTTAAGTGGTGCCAGTTCGAGGGGGCACCATTGTCCCCATAGTCATGTGAGTGACACATGCTAGAGCTGAGCCAGCCATACACAGTAGGCTGCCACAATCTTTCTAAGGGAGAGGTCTTAGTCATAGTCTCAGCTGAAAGGGCAGCCCTAGATTTTCATGTTTTATTCCATATAATCCATTAAGATTTAACATCGAACTGAACCTTAAATAGGGATCAATTAATCACACATACACACACAAAAAACCCACTGGTGCTTTGGGAGGAACAAGAGAAATGTACAAGCACAATCCTACCCAGAAAGAAATTACAATTTACAATCGTCTGGCTTTCCTCAACAATATTTCAAGAAGATTTTAGCTCCAGTAAAATTCGTGGAGTAGTTCTTGCACTTTAGGGGAAAGGTGATTTATAAACACAAGCTATTTTTATTGACTGTAGATCTCCAGCCAGTTCTTTACAAGGTCGGTGTACCCAAGAGGGAAGAAATGCAGTGATTAAAAAGCAACAACAGTTGCACGTTCTTCTAAGTGACTTTCTTGACAGGGGCACCAGGCGAGGTCAGCTTTTCACGCATCAGTTCACCATGAGATACACAATTCCTGGAGCGCCATCCTTTAGAATTCCTACTGCAGCCTTCCTGATAGACCAAGCACAGCTCCTCTGAACAAGCTTAAACCACATCATGGTCCATTAGAATGCAGTGTCAGTACCTGTCAGAAAACAAAACTGGATATCCCTGCCCCAGCTTGAGTTTATTTAGTCTGTCAGTTTTTAAAGAGGAAATGAGTGATATGGAAACCGAAAGAAACACGCTCTGTGTCTGATTCTTCCCAAGCAAGCAGGTGTGACGAGCCCAGCCAAGGCTGGGTTGTAAGGCACCAAGATGTGCTCCCTTTGGAGACTGAGAGGAAAGGTGTTCCGAGACTAGCAGGCGGAATCGTCCACCATCAGAACAGCATATTTCATCTTTGGGTGTGTGTGTGTGGTGGTGGGAGGGTAGAGGAGAAACATAATGGTACACCCAGGGCAAGAGCAGTGGAGTCGGTGAGAAACGGGAGGAAGTTGGGGCTGGGAATCAGAGTCCTGACTTCCAGTTGCTGTTTGGTCTCCTGTCATATGTGCCAGTCTTTGGACCTCTGAATAGGTCCTCATATCTGTAAAATGGAACTCAAAATAGTCTCGGTTTTACCTATAAAACAGGCTTGAGTATCAAATAAGATAATAAAGGTAAAAATTCCAGCAAAATGTCTAGCACATGGTTAAGTACTCAAAGATATTCATACTATATTTTTAGTATGTCAGGTATAATACAGAGAAGAGGAGGAGAAGAGTTCTTGATGAAATAATTGTTAAATGGATTGAAACAAACATGTAAGAAGACAGACACGAATTGCAATCATTTGGAGGAAAATTATATTACCAATGGCAGTTTTTACATTACTTTTTCCTTTTATACTTTCTTTGGTGGGCTTTGCACCCTGACTCTGATTTAAGAGGTTAAAATCAATGATGCCATTTTATATAATTACCATGTTTTTTGCAAAATTTAAATTTTAAGAACCATTTATGCCAATGTCTAACTTTACAGGGTTAAAGAGAATGGCGTGTCAGGAGACTGACTCGCAGCAGCGTTCTCCACACGGCACAGCTTGCCCCTCGAAGGACAGATGTCCTGCCATCTGTCACTCCAGGTAGAAGATGGTAACACCATTTCAAACAGAAATCAAGTTCTCCCAAAGCCATGAGGGTCTCATGAAATACTCTACAAAAGAGAGCCTTTCATAAGCTTTGTTCTTCATGAGGCCTTCGTCATTCCTTCTTTCAGATGTCCCCACAATACAGAGGCTTTACCCAGCTCAGCAGTATCACCCAGCCTGGCACATTGAGAGCACCGTTGGAAGAGGAGGAGCTACTCTAAGCTTTTGGAGCACAGGCGTTCCCGTGCGCACGCGCACACACACGCCCAGGATGAGTGCACCTCTGTACTGATTAGTGAGAACACTGCTCGTCACATTTCCCACTTCACCTAAAAATCGAGTTTAGAAGGGAGTGAGTACCGGCAGTTCAGCTCATCTCCATCTGGACCCTTTTCAGACCAGAAAACATTTTCTTTTAAATTTGAGCATTGATATAATGTTACCAACTTCCTATGGGGTCAAGTAACACCATTTAAAAATTCTTCTACCATGACCACTAATATGTAATAAAAAGCAAGACATTTTTAACCCTAAAGAAGTTGGCAGGACAGTTCCAGAAAAAGGTCAGTCCTTCAGTGCTACAAAAGGAAAGATGAATAGCAACTTTACACAGGAACACATATGCATGCATGTGCATACACACACATATGTGCGCACATGCACGGCCACATACATCATATAACACATTATATGTCACTGGCTGCCAAACAGTGAAAGTTCTGTCCCAGGCCAGCAGGGTCTTCAGTCTAGAGATCCTTGGACTCCATGAATGCTAAGACCCCTTCTTAGTCTCACTTTCTTTGATTCTGTGGGGCTGGTTTCATATAAACATTAAGTTGTCTTCTCTGGGATATATCACTTAAGTCAAAGCAACATAGGTGAAAAAATGTTCTAAATACCCCACTCTTACAGGAGAGTTTTTAGCCACATTGTCACATTTTCATTGTAGATTTTAAAGTTTAGTTAAAAAACTTAAGGGACAAGGAGCCACGTGCCAATTGCCCTCTCTCCTGCTCACCGGCAAGGGGACATCTGTGCTGTCACTTCACTTTCCTGCTGCATTGGGTGAGGGCTGGGGTGGGAGCATGCCAACCAGAAGAGGGCAGAGAAGAAAGGGAGGAGAAGGAAGGAATCCTGCCAAGCTTTTATCAGATTGACTGGAGGGAAAAGGATTTTGTGTATTCCATGAGGGTAGACAACTTCTGAAGGTTCCCTGAGGATATACTCCTTCCATCAGTGTGATGTGACCTGTCCTCCACAGCGTCTCAATACAGGAACTCCTGGGCTGGTACCCTGGGACCAGGACGGTCTCTGGGCACTGAGTGTGATCTGAAAATCAACTGACCCTGATTCCACATGGGCAATATCCCCATTCAAAGATACTCACTTGAAAAATTCCTCAAAGATTGCCAACTATGTGGAAAGTCTACTGTTAGCAGTTTGATTTCATCCATACCCAAAAAGGATTTCTCAGAGATTTCTGGAATCCATGGTGGGTTCCTTACTTTCACAGGGGACATCAAAAAAAGGACCAAAGGGGACTCCGGGGAGGGGCATGTGCCCATCAAGTGTAGTAGCATCACCACCAGGAGGCATTCCTCAGGCTCAGGACTTCCCACCAGGGCAACCAGAGGTAAAGAAAGTTCTCCCTGTGGTCAGAGTCTCAGGTGAGAGCGGCATGTGATTATAGAATCCCTTCCAATGCCCGGTGAACCACCCTGAGATAGCTCCTTTACTTTCGCCCCTCTATATGCCCCATATTGTTGCATTTTCTTAGTGAATCCAAGGCGACCTATCCTGATCCTCCCAGGGCAAACATCACCCCAGTGGGGGACTTTTAAAGATAGATGCTCTGTGATACAGGGTTCTAGCAGTCACAATCCTATCCAGTACTTGTCAAGAGTGCTAGGTTAAAATTATTTTAAGGCAGGAATCCAAGCTTAGGGCCAACGTATCAGCTTTTTATATGGAACAACATAAAAATCAGATAACTTATTCTTGTTGAAAACTTATATTACATGTGTCAAACTTCTAGTATACAGTAGTAGAAACTATTTTATGGTCTATTTATTAGCTGTTATATTTTCCTCTTTCATTGTATGGCAGAAGCCATTTCTGTGTTTCACTGCTTTTCAGTATAAACTGCCATCAATAGTATCTCACAGAGCCAAGAAATGATTCACTATTATGTTAATCATTAGGAATTATTTCTAACTGGCAAAGAGATTAGGTCTTTAACTTTAAGGAAAAGTAGCTTTGAAGTCATGTGCAGGAGGCCTTAGACAGCACGGCTTAATTCTAGGAAGGTTTCTTTTTTTCTTTATTATCCTCTTCCTCTCAGATGTTCCCACCAGAAACCTCATGGCACCAGAGCAATAATGGCAACAATGGCTTTCATTTTCTCATTTGTTCCCAATGGCTCCAAATTACCCATCTGAGCTGCAAGTGGAGAAAAGGGAAAGGAATGATAAATAAATGACTTGCCCAAGGGCAGGTACAGACCTACACTTGGGCCACCTGTTGGCATTTTAGTTTTGACTATAATTTCTTTCAGAGGCTTCTGAGATACCATCACAGGAAGAGGATAGAAACAAGGTACCTAAGGAAAGACGTGCATTGAGCACCTGCTATGAATCAGGCCCTGAGTTAGGGACTTTCTTATCTGTGATCGCCTTTGACCTTCACAACAGTCCCTTGAGCTAAGAATTATTATTATGCCCTTAAAGGCTGGTGGGGAAGAGCTTAAATTAAGTAACTTGTCATATGTCGCAAAACCAGCGAGAGGCAAAACAGGGGTTTAACCATCCAACTCCAATTCTGGTTTTGAGAAAGCAAAGAATTGTCTTTTAATGAAGCATAGTTCTTTTCCTTTTGATTGGAAATGGGCCTACAAAATTTTCAACAGTTAACCAAAACATAAAAGTTTCAGTCAACAATTCTTTTGAATTTTACCATCTATAAAATACTAGATCATTGTCATTATTTTATGTTATGGTATTTTATTTGTAGTATAACTAAATTGAGAAAAATGAATTAATTTGTCAAAAATTTGACAAAAATCAGTCCCAAGACACCTGATTCTGGCTCAATTTGGTGATGGGCTGGGAGGAGGGTGACACAGTCACAGACAGGAGGAGGAGGTTTCTGACCAGAGAGGCTCCCTGGCTAAGATTCCAATTTCCAGTTACACACAGAATGACTGGTTTTGTCAATGGCTATTTTCAAGTTTCCAAATTTGGCTACTGTTTACATTTTGTTTTTACAAAGGGGATACCTGCCATAGCATCGAGTTTGTTTTGGCATAAAATGTTTTACCTTCATTTGTCACTGACTAATAGAACACAGTACTCAGAGAACCAGAAACAGATTCATGGGGGTTGGGGGATCATTTTACATGGAAATCAAGCAGAATAGAAAAGGTAGTTTTGTTTTGTTTTGTTTTAAAGGTACAAGGGATTCAAAAGGAATAACCAGTCTACTTGGCCTGTCTACTGTTTAATACCCGGAGCTATTTACACAGAGGTAGCCTCCCTTCAAAGCACTGGATACAGCCACAATGTAGAGCTCTCCTTTATGGAAAAAGATCGTGTTTTAAACAGAAATCTTTTTTAAAGAAATAATACAGCAAGCCTAACGAATGGCTGAAGAAAGTGAATAAGGTTACCCAGAATTCAGTCCCAAGGTGGTGACACTTGAGTATTAGCCCAACTTTCTTCCCCCACGTTCCCTGTGTTCCTTCATGCACAGTGCTTTCTTGGACACCATGTCCAGAACAGACATTGAGTCAGACCAGTGGGGAACACACTGATAAATCAGTCCGTGGTCTGCAAAGAGGGCACGTGACAGAATAAAGTCACTTGGCAATGGGCTACCTTAAAGAGGCTGTACCGTCTGTGGCATTTTATTACACAAAGAGCGTGGATTCTTTTAAAATAAAAAAAGAAAAAGAAGCAAATTATATTAGAATACATACTTTGAAAGACATCAGTACTCATGGGACTTTCTCTGTGATTCAAACATTTAGATTAATTACCAACCTAAAAATCCTCCACATTTCAGTATTTTTCATTCAGGATTTTATTCTTTTCATCCCTAATACTGTGTGACTAATGTGATCCCAAATGTGCTTCATCTAACAAAACGGAGAGTCACACTGGAAAGCAGCTCGTGACTGTGGACGGAAATAAAGCCCGGCCGGGCTGTATTTCATTCCGTGGGAAGTGTTCAGCATTCAACCTGCAGCGTCCTAGTTGACACAGCAGCATCCTGTAATTACCCCTAAAGGCCATTTGATTTGATAATATATTCATCACCATGTATAATTTACATAATGTTTCACAATTATCCATTAATATGCAAATGTTAGGCTAAAGATTATGTGGCCTCCGAGTGCAATGCAAGTGCTCTCTGACAATCACACTCTACGTGTATATAGATATCTAACCTAAAAGGCCTTTCAATGTTAGTGAAGAAATGATTCATGGTGATTAAGAAGAAATGACAATGAGCGTAACACTCCAAATTTGCAAGTCACTTACCATAATGCATAAAGCCATATGAAGTTCAATAAATGTTATGAGGATTTTTCTCGCCAACTTTCTGCATGGGTCTCCATGATGTTAGAACGCTTGTCAAAACTAGCACCAAATGTGGGAAGTAAAGTTTAGACACGCGCATCCTTTGGACATGTAATTACCACGAAACTAACTCACCCAGTGAATATTATGACACATTAATCATAATAAACCAGCCTGTGAAATTAAATCCTCTTTCTCCTTTCCCCAACAATAATCCATCTTGAAAGGGAAAAGGAAATGAAGGTGGGGAAAGGGAGAAATATGTATGTCACTATAGCATCATTGTTGATATGTTACATGTACAAAAGCCAGGAAATTCAGTTACCGTTCCCATAGCAACCACGGCTTGCCTCCTGGACCTGGTAAATTGAGTTGTGAAAATTAATCCCACTTAGAGCATGAGGAAACACTGCCCCTAAGCAAGGGGAACCACAGTTAGGTTGAGCTTGGTATTAACTGAGTAGCGAGCTCTCTTTAAGATGAGGTCCAGGGGAAATGACACTTGCATTAGCCATTCACTATGGGATAATTTGTAGGAAAAGAAATATTTCCTTCAACTAGCACCATCTGACCAGTTGATGATCCAGTGAGTGGGAGCCCAACCATTCCAGAGGGGTCAGACACATTTTTCCTACACACCAAGGTATGGGGTGCAAATTTATTTCATCCACACAGTAAGAAAATAAGCTACAATACACACGATGTACCTTACTTTCACTTATGAATGTCAATTTTCTTGGGATTCAATGAAAGACTAACAGAGAAAAGGAGGCAGGAATCTGAAACTTACGTGAGGGTCAAAATGTTGACTCTTATGTGATTGTCATTAAAACTGATGACGTTCACACCTGGACAAAGTCTGACTATATTACCTGAGGAGGGCTGTAGATTGCATTTTAAATCAATAAGTAGGTTTTGGTGAATAAATCTTGATGGACATTAACCCAATTAGGATTTCTTTATTATGCAAGTACTCAGTTTTAGGTTCAATAAAGAATCAGGAATCTAAATCCTCCCCCAAAACACTAAGAAAAGGTCCTAAGCTTAGTACTAAATTAAGTTTTAAAAAGTCTAAGGCATGCACGTGCTTTCCCTTTCTAAAGAATACAACAAATTAGTACAGGAAGTAAAAGGCAAAAGTTGTCTGTAATATCAGCAGTCTATATAAAAAAGTTAAATGACATGCTATTTAATAATAAATATTCTAAAGCCATCATCATAGTATTTCTCTTCATTACAACTTCTGCCATCCTGCTGGACTACTTTTAAATTCACGTGTATGACCCTTGACCTCTTCTCCAATGGCCCTTGTTTCCATTTCCCTGGGCTATCTCGTTCCACAGTCACGCCTTGAACTGAGAATATCAAGGAAATGCACTATCACCAGAATAGATAGATTTTAATGCCCGCCAGGCGCAGTGGCTCACGCCTGTAATCCTAGCACTCTGGGAGGCCGAGGCTAGTGGATTGTTTGAACTCAGGAGTTCGAGACCAGCCTGAGCAAGAGTGAGACCCTGTCTCTACTAAAAATAGAAAGAAATTAGCTGGACAACTGCAAATATACACAGAAAAAATTAGCCGGGCATGGTGGCGTGTGCCTGTAGTCCCAGTTACTCAGGAGGCTGAGGCAGAAGGATTGCTTGAGCCCAGGAGTTTGAGGTTGCTGTGAGCTAGGCTGATGCTACGGCACTCTAGCCCAGGGAACAGAGCAAGATTCTGTCTCAAAAAAAAAAAAAAAAAATTAATGCCCAAGTTTTAGAAGACAGCCTCCTCTGCTACCTCCTTGACTAGTTCAAGTACTCCAACTGCTTCAACCTTGTCAAAACCTTAAGTTCAACCAGCCCCCTCCCACCTCCACTAGCTCTTTCTCCTGTGCAGATTCCATGGTCCATTATTATAATCATGCTTTTTTTCTGCCAAATTCCCTAAATTCCTTTGCCCTTGGATATTCTATCCCATCTAACTGTCATAATCCTAACCATGGAGGATCCCTACAGGCTGTTTTCTCTGTGCCTAAGCAGAGGAGCTGAGGTATCTATAAGAACACGATCCCATCAGATGGTTTCAAAACACATTTATGGTCCAAACTATCAACCAGGCCCTCGGCACTGCATGAGTGTCTTACGTTCCCCTAGGGTCCCCATGGGTTAGCCTGCTCTCTCATGCTCCACAAACCCATCTCAGGTATTTTCTACTTGCCTTAAACCTCTCTTACTGACTTCCCTTACTCTAAGGGGATGTTGCTGCAACGTTCACACAGAAAAAAGAAACCATCAGCAGGGAACTCATGTCACTTCTGCCACAGAATCTACACATTCTCTGGGATACAGTACAGACTTCAGGTATGAGGGCTGGAGCATCAGATCATGGGTTCAAATCTTTTCTCTATAGGTTGATAGCTGCTGGGCCTTGGAGCAAACTACTTCACCTCTGTGCCTCCAACTCCTCGTCTATGGAGATACAATGACAACACCTGCCCCAGAGCTGTGGCTGTTACAGGAGATGATCCAGGCAAAGCACGTGGAACAGCGTTTGGCACACAACATGCACTCAGAAATGCTAGCCTTGATAATCACAGCTGTTAGTATGACTCCGGGCTCTCTCCTCTTTCATCCTCTTTACTTTCCCTCCTATTAAAATCCTTCCTGCTTGTAAAAGCCAATCTCCCCATAAGTACTCAGATCCCATCTCCTTCCCCAGCCACAGGGATTAGGCTCCATCAGCATCTGCTCTCTCTCCTGCACTGTGAGTCTCCCTGAGTTTCGCGAATCCTTTCTCTCTGTGTTCTGACATGCTCAGTGCTATGCTGGTAAGTGCTGAGCAACGAGGGGGTTCCTTTGCGCTTGTCAGTTTCTGTGCTGTGAAACTCCCACCATGGCCAATTTTAAGCTGCCAGCTGTTTAACCATTGACTACCAAACTTGCTGAAAGCTTGATAATTGGCTCTAGCACACTACTGATATATGCAGGACTTTCTCTCATCGTTCATAAATAAATGAATAAATAAATAAACAAACAAACAAACGGGCAAACATCACCATGAACAAAAAGAAAACAAAACCCACTCAGGATTCCAGAACATACCCCCGCCTCCCACCCCAACCAGCTACTGCCCTATCTTTTTACTCCCCTTCGTGGCTACCACCTTTCTTTTTAAATTAACTAACACCAACTCTCATGGCAAGGAGTGCCAGTGTGTTTTCCCTAGCATAGGCTTTCCTTCTGTGTCCCCTGATCTGGATATGTATCTATTTTGAAAGTGAAAGTGAACTGGAGGAATAAAGCAAGCATAGGGACGTTGCCTGCCTCGAACAACATTCAGGCTATCTCAGAGAGACAACCTGAAAAGTCATGGCTGTGACTTGCCAACGATGTAAGTCACAACCACACAAGGAAGCCACCACTGTAGGGCACTGAGTGTGGCATGTGCATTAATGCAAACACTTACCCCTGGGTGTAGGGCCTTACTCCTCTGAATCTAGTGTTTGGCAATTTGAGGGTAGTGGCAAGAACTAGGCAAAACTGAATCACCCTCAGCATTAAGTGATTCCTCAGGAGCAAAGGCAGGCCCTTTCCTGGCTGCAGCCGCTGGGGTAGCCTTGGCACCCAGGGCCCAGGCCTTCTGGGGTCATTCTCCAAAGAAGGCTGCGTGGCTATATAGGTCAGTGGGCCTTGGGACCTCAAAGAGCTATTAACACTGAGAACATTGGACTCAAGAGCTCACATCAACTTTAGAGTAGAGCAAATTTAATTTTAAAAATACTGAAACTGGAGAGCAACATGTTTGTGATCTGCTCTGATACTCAGAAATCTACTTGTATTACCCAGTTAAAAAAAAAACCTAGTAGGTTGCAGTAATCTGCATGGAGATTTTTGACTGATTAGACAGAGATACCCATAGAAAGGACTTGGGAGGAAATTCTCTATCTGGGCAATTTTAGGGGCAGAAAATCACTTTGCACAAGCTGCATTCATGAGACAAACTTTGTCAGAATTTAAAGAAGAACCTGTAAAAACCAGGATCCATAGGTTCTCCAGAAACTCACTGATTCATTTTTAGGTAAAGTTCTTAAATTCATAGATGCCACTGATTAAGGAAGGGTGGCAGGCAGCGCAAACATTCATCTGCAGATGTGCTGCTTTGGAAGTAAACATTCTGGTCAAATGGTGCTCAGGTGCTCCATCAATTGGAAAGGAAGTAAGTAATCAACAGGAAAAAGATCACTCAGTCCCCACATACGTGCTGAGTATCTTACTACTTTTCAGGTTGGTTGGATGCTGACTAACAAGGATGAACAAGGGATGAATACATCTAAACCTCTAAACCTATGTGCATCAAAGACCAGCAGAAACACAAACTATACGAGGGCTGTCAATTTCATATTACGTGGCTGGATACTTTCTGGGCAGCCCTCATGTTAGCAATGGCCATTCGAGTGACTTCTATTTTCTCTTTGTACTTCACTTTCTAATTATTCTATTATGTATAGATATTTGTTTCATCATCACCATCAGAAAAAGAAGTGAGCCTTGTTTAAGGAAAAAATGTCAAAAGGGAGATAATTTCGAAAATAGGTTCAGACTGTTAAAACATTAAAACATTTTTGCTTCTCTCTAAGTTATCTCTATTAACTTTAGAAGCACAAAATTAACAGACCAGAAATAGAAATTGTTATTCTGGCACAGCTTGAAAACGCCCATAAAATTTTTTTAAAAAGACAGAATTTTCCTTTATTAACACTGTGAAGGTTAAAAAATTCCTTGGAAATGAAGGTCATGTGGCTGATACATGTGTTCTTGTAGGCCCTCCTTGGACTGGGTTCATTTACAAATCTCAGAGGATGAGCTGGAATATAAAATCCAGGCAGGTTATGCTCACTCATTAAAAAACAAAAAAAAACAGTTCAACCTCGGCTTGATGTTATAAGAATCCCAAATGCAGTATTACGGATCATCCCAGAACATTTGCATTTGAACATTAGAGACCAAATACTGGGGCTGAGAGAATGGGGAGGACGAACACGTAATCACAGGCCGTGGACTGCCTCAGCACAGGCCTGCTGCCCTGGAGTGGAACTGAGTGTGGCTCACCTATTCCACTGTGATACAGGTGAAAGTATACACCCTCACCCCTGCCCCTTGTAGGCCTTAAATTAAGGCTGCGGCAACATAAGATGGGTTGGGCAGTCACACAGTTCCCAGTGGCCGAGGGGAAACTACCCCATTCTCCCCATCTTGGGAAAGTACAGTTATGTTAGCAAATAAGAGTGAAGTTATTAAAAAGATATTCTTGAACTTGCTCTAGGAAATCACCTACAAGCTTTGGTATGCTACCAATTATCAGTGACAAATTATCTGCGATCACTACTGTGTGATAATGTCACAGTTGAGAGTGGCCAAAGTATAGGACACGTATCGTCAATATTAGTTCCCAGGACATACCCGCGTCTTCCTATTCCCATTGCTAGTGTACCTACGAGGCCCACTCCATTAAGGTGGATGAATTTCAACATATGCCTGAATAAAACATCAATAAGAAAATCAATTTCATAAAAGAACAAAACATTTAAGATACAGGTAACTCAGAAATCAACAAAATAACACAGTATCTCAAACTTCCAGAACTGATGCAGTAGGGCGCTATGGTTGGTTCATTCCCTGACGCCATGAAACTGAGGAGTGTTCAGGCTGGTTTACGAAAGGGAAGCGGTGGTGCTCAGTGAAGAACAGATATCTTGAAGGGTCCCTAGAGAAATCTCTTGTAGGAGGTCTAGGCCCCACAAGCACACAGTGCTTAGTAATCAGTCTGACCCCTGGGTCATCAGGTGGTCCCCCAAATTATTGAAGGATATAGATTTAAATATAAAGGTGGCTAATACAAACTAATTACAAAATAGTTTGAATTTAAATAACAATTCTACAACTGAAATAACAAAGAGTTAATGACTTCATTTTAAAATAATTGGTCAATTGCCCCCAAATGCCTGGTCTCTCCATAGAGAGTCAGGGCTGTCCCCTGACAATCCTGCAGTGACCTCCCAGGCAGCCCAAGACAGCAGGACACACCTTAATTCCTCTACAGTTGCAGCTGCTACCTCCTGGGGAGACTCTCATCGGTGGACACAGCTCCACGCCCATTCTGCACCCAGGTTTGGCCGGCAAGCCTCTCCCCTCTTCCCCACTGGGTCTAACCAGGGAGGAAAGTAATACATAACAAAGCTCACTGTATCCACATCTTGCAAGTCTGTTCTTAAGACTGATTTATTTAGAAGGAATAGAACCTGTCTCTAGATCCAAACCACTGCAATTAATGAATTAATCCTCAGGCAAATAAAGTACCACTCCGTGACTGTGACCTCCCGTCCCCTTCACCTACGAGGCAGGATAAAAACCTAGATCCAGAGTTACTAAAGGCAGAAAAGTTCTAGCAGCTGCAAACACGAAATGAAGAAATCGCTTACACGAGAAATTCTCCAATCGTGCCTAAGTGCTGCAAAGAGAAGTGGACGACTAATAGGTACTAAAATGTCTAATGTCTCATGACATTCCGCAAATTTATAATTTATTTCACAACAAGCACTTTTAGTGCGATCTTAGGGAAAATTGTTTCAAATGGAACCCATTTCCGATTTTATACAAAAAATTGATGAGAAAATGAGTCTCAGACTTAGTAATCAACTTTGCTAGAATGTTCCCACTGACTTGTTAAAAATTAAGAATTGGAAGAATTCTAAAACTAAGTATGTGTTATATTCTATTCTGGCCCGTATTACCAGCACAAATTGGAAATTTTCTTATGTGAAGTTACTCCGATTTCACCCGTTTTAACTTTGAGAACACGAGTTAATTTGTGTGCTCACTCTGCATATTTATATCTAAATCCTAGATTTGCTTGAAAATGTGAATTTTATCAGTTGTCAGAGGCAACTCAACATAGGCTGGTGAGAGGGGGAGAAAATCATATTATATTCAAACGAAACTTAAGCTGGTTCCCATCTGGCTAAACTTTAAGCTTAAAATAAATGCAATTTTCTTTTCTTCACCTCACCCAATCAGACATGGGAGACAGTCCTCCAGGGGGTGACAGGGTAGCAGTGCAGGAAGGTAGAAGGGAGGAAACTCAACTGCCTCATTTTATATCCTCATCACCCGACCTGCCCGGCACCATGGGACGGCAGAGGAGCCCGTGCTGCTTAAGTCACGTCACTCTGCAGCTCTGCACAGCCTTCCAAATCTTGTGGGAGTGTGATAAACAGACTCAAAGAGGATATGGTAGTCTGGGAAAAACTCACACGAAGATGCTGTCTTCTTGGATTCTTTATTTCTTTTTGATCTGTAGTAGAGGGCTAAGACCTAAATTAGTACTTATTTACAAACTTGGTCAAGGCACTTAAAAAAAATCACACCTCTTCTTGTTTTCCATTGAAATCTGCGATGGTTATGTGCGTGTATGTGTGTGTGTGTGTGTGTATTATACTCAGAACATGTGTTTAAGTATCAATTTGGGATAATAGCTGTAGATTAGAAACAATTATTAGCAAATAAGGTGGGTTTATATCTGCCTGCTTTCATCATGACCCCGTGTTTTCCTGTGCTAGGCTTTCTTGTTTGGGTTTGGCCATTACTGACTTCCAGTTGCAGACCATGTGATGGATTCAAGAACAATGGGCACTCGGCTTTGCTCTGCTTGTGATGGTGTTACATGACCCTATACATTTACCAGAACTAAAGGACTGTCCACCTACAAAGGGTACATTTTAATGTACTATATTATAACTCAATAACGCTGGCTTAAAAGGAGAAGGGGGGAACCAAACCAAAACAAAACAAACTAAAGCTCACTTGGCATTAAGCAAGTATGTAACAGCCTGAATGACTCTCAAAAACATTATATTGTGTGAAAGAAACCAGACACAAAAGGCCACATACTGCACGACTCCATTTATATGGACAGTAGGTAGATGAGAAAGAATGAATCACTCATCCCTCCTACCCCTCCCCCCACACACATACTCTTCACCATGCCCCCAATCCTAGGAAAAAACATCGTATTTTTCCCAAAGCTGGTCTCACGCTCTCAAGAAGAAACTAGCAAGTGATTTCATGACTGTGTTTCAGAGTCTTGAGTGGGACCATTGTTCAAGAACTTAATCAATTTTGGATGTTTTGATTCAAATCTCCAAAAGAGAATTCCAGAGAGAGCTCTGTCGTGATGCACACTCAGTTCATACCCTTCCCCGCCTCACAAAAATTTAATTAATCTGAAAAATTTAAGTAAAATCGTCAAATCATCAAATTCACTTCTAGGAATTTATCCTAAGTAAAGTATTAAATATGAATCCTTCGCTGGTAGATATAGCCAGAGATGTTTATAATAATAAAAATTTAAAAACACCCTCAACAAATAAAAAGAGACATCTGTTAAACGTAAATTATGATATATCTATATAATGAAATGCTATCTGGTCATTAAAGAATATGTCCTGAAGGATATTTTGAGATATAGAAAGAAGTTATTGATATGATAGTTTTGAGGGAAGGGAAAGAAACAGAATTCTGAGCTAAGAGGCAGTATGATGTCACACTTTTTATACATGCATGTATATGCACACATAGGTTTATATGCAGATTAGGTGAGGATGCAGATACAGCTATAGTAGCGGCCAGAAGGGAACACGTCACTGTGCCTATGCCGTTATCTCAGGTGGCAGAACAGTGAGTGGCTTTAATGTTCTTCTTTAAACATCTTCCTCATGTTCTCAAGTGTCTAAATTTTCAACAATGACCAAGCATTTGGTATTTTAAAATTTTTTTCTTAATGTATTGATTTTGCAATATTAAAAATATATTTCTATATATGTTATATAGAAACATATGTTATATGTTTCAGATTTCATACGAATTTTTTTGGGGGGTGCAGAAATGGCAGAGAAAAATTAAGGACAATTATTATGTGACCATTTATTTAAAAAAAATAAAAATAACTGATCCTCTCCAAAACGTACATAATAATATAGTTTAATATATACATATGCAGTATATATACAGCATGTATAAATACGTATTTAGACATAAATATATTTTAAAACATATAAAAATATTTTGTTTATATATAAATACATATTTACATATACACATATTTATTTGTGTATTTGCATATATTTTACATACATAAATGCATATAAATGCAGTATAATATAGTATAAATATAATAAAGAATATTTGGAAATAAAATCTATGCTGTATCACTTGTCTAAACAGTGGTAGAAATCAAAGGATTACCATGAGAAAAATCACTTTATTGCTTTTTTATTTTGTTTCTATAGAACTCCTCTTTGCTGAATAGCTTAAAATGATGTTAGAATATAAGTAAGTAAGGAGTAATTCACAATTCACTTTTAGATTATTGTCACCAGATCCATAAAGCCCCAGCACCTAAAACAAGGTCTGCGGCATAGCTGATGCTCATTAGATAGGTGCCTAATAATTCTGTAACTTGGCTTCTCGGGAGGGAGAGAGGATGAAGACAAGAAGCCTGTCTTCTTCGCTGTCATGTTTGAGCACTGTGCCTGGAGCATGGTCCGTGCTCCACAGAAGAGCACTGCATCACAGTCACTCTGGAGGCCCTGAGGGTCTCGCGGGGTGGGTGGACAACAACCGGGCTGCAAATGCTGGGTCATTATTAGACCAGAAGCAGCTGGGGACAGAAAGTGCCAAGGAGCAGAGGCAGAAAAGAGGTGGTTTAACTTGTTTAGGGAGTTTCAAATGGGCTGTATCTAAACAAAAAGCAAGCCAGTTTGGGGATTAGTTTAGTTTTCTTTGGAGTTGTATTAGAAAGCTAGGTCAGGAAAGCAGACAGAGCCAGGTGAGGGAGACTAGCAAGGCCCGAAGCAGAAGGGGGCTCGACAGACCTGGCCTTGAGTGGGAGTGAATTCAGGGACGAGCTCATTAGTCGGGACCTCGAACTTGCTTCCTCATGCTCCACTTACTCCCTTTCCCTGGATCCTGCGTGAAGTAGCTCGGGAGGAATGAAGGGCATCTGTCGTTTAACCAGCCAGTTCTGCCTGGGTTTTAGATCCAGGGCTTTTACATAAATGGCAGTTGATGGCTTTCATTTTGAAATATTTTAAACAGACTATTCTGTTACAGCTAAAACACTGGCAGAACCCTGAAACAAATGAGAAACACAAAAGCTATTTTAAGGTCTAAGCTCCAGGAGGATAAGACCAAAGTCTTATTTGGCAGCTAAAAGGGTGGACACTGTCCTTTTATTTAAAGACATGTCTTGTGGCTCCCTCTTATGTACATGCAGGAAATGTCACATATACAATTCTCAGTTTCCAGTTCATCAAGAAGTCCTTCTAAGAGGAAACAGCCTGGGGATTGAGGGGTCCCACTAAGCCAGGAGTGGCACCAAGAGAGAAAGAGTGGGCAAGAGTCATGCAGTTGGCTTCCGATGACCATTAGCCTCGCCGTATCACTGTGTGGCACGCAACTCATCCCTTAAGATAAACCCTGACAGAAAATAACACGTTGGAGTCAAAAAACATGTAATGCACACTTGAATGTGAAAACAGACAATGCTCTATTGAGCAAGTAATTTTAAGGTGAATTGTCTTATGATGGGGCGGGGGTGAGGGAGACTTTAAATTTTTTCAGCCGTGACCTACAGTACAAAGCACATTTTGTACTGCCTCCCAGCACACACGCAGATGAATGTAGAACTGATTTAATGAGATGCATGCGTTTGCTACTTGGGAAGTACTCTAAAAATTATTTTATCCCATTTTCAAAAACACTAGGCAAAATTCACTAAAGTGATTTCGTTACCCCCCAGTGAGTCACTATTCGCAATTACTTCAAGAAAGTAATACACTGACTGCCTCCTTCCAGAGAGTTTCCTTTCCTATCTTGGGACGAAAAGCCTACAGCCACGTCTCATGAACTATTCAGTCAGAAATCAAATGACTCAAGGTCATGACTCAAGAAGAATATTCAAAAACGACAGAAATTATAGTATTACTTTAAGCACAAATATAGACAACCACATGGCATAGGATCTGGTAAAATAAGAAAAAGGGTCCAAGAAAGGGTATCCCTTTATAGCGTCTCACCAGCCACGGTGACCAGTGTGCTAAGAGAGAAATGACACTGGTTACTGCCAGAAGGTTAGATTGATTTGGTTGTGTTTTGCTTTGCAAATTTGTTTCCTTATCACCTTAAAACCTAACCCTCTCGCCAGCCAAAATAGCTCAATAAGTGTCATTGGCTATGAGTCCAGCTTTTCCTCGGGGCCAGGGACAGCAAAGAAACTTGGGCTCCAACTCGCATAAAGAGAAGGAAGATCTTGAATCCTAGAGGTGAGAATGCCCAGGACTCACCTCCACCTGACTGCCAGGGACGGCTACTGTCCTGAGACTGTCCACTACCCCATGGGCAGCTGAGCAGCCAGCCAGGTGCCCAACACTGCCTCCGTTGGGACGGCGGTGACAAGCAACGTCTGCTGAGCACAGGCTATGTGTTCGACACTGTGAGTAAGACTCTTCCTACTGCCTTCTACCACCCCATGTGGCTGCTTGTCCTGACTGGGAGGTTTTGCTGATTATTAGCTGTCCAAATTATGGCCCCGAAGACAAGGGATCCAATAAAACCGTCTTCCCATCCGGTTCAATATGGCAGCCACTAGCTGCCGCCCCTGCAGCCTCAAACAGCTTTTCGTACTTGCTGGATTAAAGGACAACGTTATACTAGAATCTGGATAGAGCCCACACTAATTATGAGGCAAATGGAGCTGGAGAGAGAAACCCTGCCCAGAAAGAGAAGTGAATATGCAGTTTCAACGTAGTGTGAGATGTGCCTCAGTGGGGAAGGGAGGAGGCTGCGGAGCAGGACTGAGCTGGGCAAGCAAAGAAATGGAGGGAGGATGTCCCAGAACAAGGAGCTGGCGTGGGCCACGGCCCAGGGCGAACAGGAAGCACATCCTACTCGGATTTCTGGAGTGTGGGGGTGGTGCAAGAAGTTTGGCCTCATCCTAAGAGGAATCAGGCTCCAATGAGGGGTTCCAGACAGACCTGACTTAATGCCTTAGAATAAAAGCAAGGTTGCAGGATGAAGCAGGGATGGATTAGAGGAGGCAAGTATGGAGGCGATTTGATAGTGAATTAGGGTAATGGTGGTGGAAATGCTGAAAAATCAGGAGACAGAAGAAACACTTGGGTGCTACACTGACAGGACTTGGCCACTAACTGGCTGTGGCTGTGAGTGAGGAGTGACTGAGGATGATAGCAAGTCTCAGGGGCTGACAACCGGGCGAATGGTGACCCCAGGGGTGGAGGGAGAAGCCGGTGAGTTTTCACTTTTCCTGGACAGCAGAAGCCAAGAAATGGGATGGAGCATATGACAAATAAGAATGTATCTCCTCCCTGTGTGGTAAAGGGAAGGA
The DNA here is from genome assembly GCA_963574885.1 of Lepilemur ruficaudatus. NCBI lineage: Eukaryota > Metazoa > Chordata > Mammalia > Primates > Lepilemuridae > Lepilemur > Lepilemur ruficaudatus. The sequence continues at coordinate 18,981 of CAUYRT010090671.1, read as the reverse complement.
AACCTACTCACGGACCACGCATATTTACAAATTTAGTTTGATATTTTTCTCTTTTATGTTTTAACGTCATGAGTGATATCTATTCATTGTCAAAAATATAAAAGGCACAGAGAAGCACAGTCAGGGGTGACCTAATCACGAAGCCCAGGGGCACAGTGCTGAGGGTCCGTGACAGTGTTAGAGGTCCATGAAGGTATTTTGATTTTAATTTTTTTAAGCCAGAAGAAAAACGTAAATAGAAAAATAATAAAGATATAATGATGAATCCAGCCTAGATTATATTCATCTTTACAACAACACAGTCATAAAATATAAACTTTAATATTGTTTCATGAGGGAAGGGGCACACAAAGGCAAAATTACCTAAGGCACACAAAAGTCATACTATGGCTGTAGCATAGATAAATACAGAACATCTATGAATCCCTATCTATAAATCTCTATCATAAATATCCATAAATCCATCATGTCTGTATCCGTTTGTCTCTACCATGTCTACGAGTTACCCATCTATCTATCTGAATACCTCCCTATATATAATTCCCTGAAATCCCACCATCTCAATTAGATTTCCTCCTCCACCCCCAATTTTTTCAGTAGTTCAAAGAACTGTGTTAAGCCTTGTATCCGGATCTACGTGACTGCTCAGTGGAGTATAAATGCTTCAGCCTTTCTAGGGGTAAATTCTGTAAGGGAATAAAAAGCTGTCAAATTTCAGACCATTTGTCACAGAACTTCTCCTTCTAAGAATTAATTCAGATGAAATTAAAATCAGATGGAATTACAGGGACGTTCATCACAGTGCTATTTCTCACTAAAAATGGAAACATTCCTAAATATCCTGCAATAAGTGTCTAAGCCAATTAATTATGGTAGATCCACACAATAAAATACTAAGCAGCCATTAAATGATGATGTAATTATATATTTGTTGTTGTGGAAAGATAGTCACAATATATTAAGTATAAAGAATAGATTATAAAAAGTAGTATAGTTTAATCCTATTTTAATGCCAAAAATGTGTGGAAAGATATACACCAATCTATCTCAGTGGTAGGATAATGGGTGATTACTAGTGTTGCTTTTCTGCATTTTTAAATTTTTCAGCAATGCACATATATGACTTTGGAATTAAAAATTAAAAAATGCTAAAAGTATGTATTCTCTGATTCAGGATCCTTTGGGAGACACTTTGCTGAGGAAATTATAAAGTATGTGTGTAAATATGTAGCCACAGAGACATACGTCTCCTTTCTCATCACATTTTCCGTCTCTACTGATTATTTCTCAGTAGAGAAATAGAGCATATAAAGATGCTGTAATTTCTCCCACCATTAAAAAAAAATTCCACTTGACTGGAACTTTCCCTCCAGCATCCACCTTGTTTTTGCACGACTGTGAAGCAAAGACCCTTTGCATGGTTGTCTATACCACCAGTACCATCGGTGGTGAAAGACCAGTTTGTTTTCAATTTCTAATTTCTAATCTGTTGTTTAGAGAGGGTCTTGAAAACCATAATGCAAATTTATCCCCAGAAAAATGATCATAGACTCAAAGGCCGTACTAATGTCAAACTGGTCTAAACATTTCCAAAAGCTTCCTCTGCACCATCTCCTGGCAGCAATCCTCAGCCCACAGTGAGTAGCACACCTATGTAGTCACTGTCCCGTTGCCTCTGTCTCCACTTGCTCTCAACCCATCTAGTCGGGCTCTCTCCTCCCCTTCCCCACTGAAACCACTCTCGTTCAGGGCACCCTGACCTCCTCATTGCGAACATCCACGTTCAATCCGCAATCCTCAGTTAACCCCACCGTCTGCAGCATATGATACAGGCAATCTCTCCTGCACCTTGAACTGAGCTTTCTCTTGGTTTTCTTTCTACATCTCTGACACCCCAGCCGATTCCTTTCCTAGATCCTCCTCCACTCGCCAACCTCTAAATGTTCGGGTGCTCCAGGAATCAATCCTGGAGCCTCTTCGGTGCTCTCATTTAGTGTCATAGCTTTAACTATTATCTATATATTGGTCTTGCCCCAAAATCTCGAGCTCAGAACCATCCCCTGAACTCCAGACACATACATCCAACTACAAAATCAACATCTCCATTTGGATGTCTAAATGGCATCTCAATATTACACAACCAAAACAGAACTGCTGGTCTTCTGTAGCCCTCCACCAGTCTCGATGATGACTCCATGCTCTGGTTGTCCATCCCTGCCTCTCCTTCTTATTCCCTACCCCACATCTGATCTGTCAGGGAAAATCCTGTTGGCTCTACCTTTAACATAAATCCCAAATCCCATCACTTTCCAGTACCACTACCACTAACACCCTGGTTCAAGATACCATCATTTCTCTACTTGCTTACTGTAGTGGCCTTTCTACGGTCTAATCTCAGTAGATGAGCCAAACAATAATTCTTTGAAACTGTAAGTCACATAATGTCACATGTATGCTCAACCTGTCTAGCGGCTTCTCTTTCTATTCAGAGTAAAAGCTGACTTTGCTACAAGGTCCTACAAGGTCCTGCAGAATCTCCCACCCACCAAACCCCTTTCTCCCCTGCTATGCTTCCCTAGTTCTCTCTGCTCCAGCCACACCGGCCTCCTTCTCCTTCCTTTCCCAAGCTGGACACTCCTGCTTCAGGGCCTTCACACTGGCTGTTCCTCTTTCTGGAAAACTCTTGTCCAGGTGCTCTCTTGGCTCATTCACAGTTTTGATTAATGTCTCCTTCTCAGTGAGGGAATCTTATGCATCCTCCCTTTACAGCAGGATTTTTCTCCATTGTATTTTTCACCATATGACGTACATCTTCATTTGTTTATTGTGTGTTTTTCTCCAACTAAAATATATGCTCCTTAAGGGAAGGGCTGTTAGCCTGTTTATTTCACCGCCACAGCCCTAGTGTATTTACAGAGCAAATATTCATCTTGGTGCCCTTTATGAACATTGGTCAACAGGAGACTTGTACTTTCATAAAATGAAGTACTATTTATGTCAATATCCACAAAACGACCATATCTATGAAATGGAATGGAACACTATTCATCTTTTAAAAGTTTTGGTAAACTACAAATGCATACATTTACTGGAAGGAAAGAGCTCTGTAACACACGAGGTGAAAAAAATCAGGTTAGAAAGTAGTTAGCAAGATGTTAGTTCATTTTTATGATAAAATCACATAGGAAAATTTTTAAAAATATATCCATAAAGGCAAACTCCTAATCTAAAACAAAATCCAAAAAACGATGAAAACAATGAATTCCATGAGACCTTAAATTTGACCTCTGATGACATTAATGACGCGGGAAAGCAGCAGGACTCGTTCTGACCCAGGCAAGTCAGGTGGGAAAGTAAGTCAGTGCATTTTGGTAGGATTCTTATGGACGCAGTAAAAAGCAATTCTTCAAACTATTAAATAGCCAATAAAAGCCAAAGAACCATTAGAGCCATACTTCTCAGGGATAGCTATGACTTGCAGAAATGTTAATAGCATTTGCATTTAGGCTTATTTCTTCCTCCAAGTTTCGAGTTATTTAAGTGCTCCTGTTTCCAAATAAAGATGGGCCAGGCGGCTACTTCAGCCCCCAAAAGCCCCACTGGTATCATGGAGTGGCGAGTGCCACCCAATCCAGCACAGAGGACACCGACGTGGGAAAACACAGGGGGAGAAAAGAATGAAAGGAAAGGGATTTTTTTTTTTTTTTTTTTGCTCCTTCCTGTATCTGTTCTGGTGAAATTAAGGTTCCATTCTCCTCAAAAAGACTGCTGGCAATAAAGTTAATATTTCAAAGGAGGCAAAAATGCAGAATAAGAAAAGCACATTTTACTTAATTCTCCGTTCGAAAGCTGAGAGCAGTCATGCCTGCATGGGAGAAAGCAAGTCCTTCTGTCCATGCTTTGAGGTTGTCTGACCCCCAGGAGCCATTCAAAACAAGGCCTGGGGCATTTCCTTAATTCTCTTGGCCAGAATGCAACAGCCAGTCTAAGTTATACCTACGTCGCACGAGAGCAGGAGCAGGTGATGGCAAAGTCTAGTATAACTAATTTAGTGCTTACAGTCACTGTATTGGTTACATAAACAGGAGCCTCTGTACCACAGCAGCTTTGGAGCCAGTGGTCACCTGGGCAAAGATGGCATCTCACCCCAGAGGAACCTGAGGACCACGCAGAAGAGGCTCGTCTAGAGCTGCACGCTAGCGCAGCCAGAACTCGAATTCAGGTTTCCTCATGCCCGATCTAGAGCTCTTCCTACCCCATAAGGGTATCCACTTCACCATGATCTGAATTACTATGAGAGGGTACGTCCAAACGTGGGAGGGGCCAGTCAGGCTGCTCAGGAATCAATTGGAGAGTTTATTGAACATGTAGATTTCTGGATTTCCCTGTGGGAATCTGCATTTCGTGGAAGCTCCCCAAATTCAGGAATCACTGGACTAAGTTACACAAGACAAAAGAGCAAAGAAAGCAGCAGATTTCCATTTTTTAAAAAATGCAAGTCATTCTCCTTACTCACTCTATAAAAAACAACATGGAAATATGTAATTACAAAGCTCCAAATAGATTCTTCAGGGGGGGAAATTATGATTCACATTTCCAAAGATGCTCAGGCCACAGCTGTGATCTGTTCTTGTGACCAAAACCCTTGGAAAGCCAAATTAAGGGAAGCCACGCTGGGCTTGAGTGTGTGCTGGGATCTAGAACCGTGTCGTGCAACCTCCACGCAGGCCAGAGCTGCCTCCCTGGGAGGCGGGCAGTGGGCTCACTGCGCAGAGACAGGCAGCCGGTACTGACCTGAGAGGAGCTGCCTCCGACAGCTCGGCTTCCTGGCTCACGGCTGCTTTCCCAGGGGACCTGGCTCCCTTCAAGTCCTGGTGGACAGGGGCACCTGCTGGGAGAGGAGGTGTCTTTGGAGAAGGCCCATTTGCTGGCCCCTCTGAGTCCACACTGGCGTCCTGGCCAAACTCCAGACTGGTTGAAGTCAGACCCATTTCCCGCAGAGAAGGGGTGGGTAGGAAAAAGAAGCAAGCCGAGAGCTGTTTGGAGGCAGTTGGGGATATAATGAATTAGGAAGTCACACAGCTGTGTGTTCTGAAACACAAGATTGAAAATAGATCATTTTTTTCCTCTTGGGGGAACATACTGTAGTGTTGATATTTTCTAATTCAAATTTGGACTCAGAGGGACTTCTCAACCAAATTACCCTGAGGAGGAGGGGGAGAGGGAGGGGTGAAGAGAAGCCCTTTTGCATAACTCATTCTCACTTATTTTAGAAGCGAAAAGAAAGCTGTTTGAGAGGTTTCGGGGTAAAACGCAAAGTACATAAAAAATTTAGAGATGTCTGAAGAATACTTTTTGGAACTGACCCTGAAGCAAATAGAAATCTAATCTATTCACGCAACAAATGCCTATTAAATCAGACTATACTTAGAACACTGGGATAGAAGTTAGGATGGAAGATGAATTCACTGTGAGTCTAGTCCTCAAGGAGCTTACAGCCTGTAAGGAAGACAGGACACTTACAAAACAGCATAGCCGTGGGTGACAGCAGTGCACAATAGCTAGGAGCAAACAGAACAGGAGGATCTTGTTAACAAGAGCTAACAATTAACCGCATCAAATGTCTGCATCACCTCAGAACTTAACCTCTCCCTGCGTCTCAAGCTCCTCATTTGTAAGTGGAGGTGTTGTAAGGGTCAACAGAGGTAACGTGTGCTTAGTATGACCTCCAGGAATCATCAGCTATATAGAAAGCATGCAGTGGTCTTTCTCTCTCTGTCTCTCTCTTTTTTTTTTTTTTGTAAATAAATTCTTTCTCCTTATCTTTAAATCAGCGTGTGGTTTTTTTTGAAGCTCAAGTGCCCAGGACTGGGACATCAGATTGACATCCACCTCTTAATCTACCCCAATCGTCAGGTAAATCTATACACCTGAAGGTCCCAGGTTAAGAATAAGAAGTAAAAGGCATTCCAGAGCTTTCTGTCCTCTGCTGTTCCCCCAACCACTGGGGACTGCTTGGAAAAAAAATCTGACACTATGGGAAGCCACAGTGTCTGATAAAAGTGTGTTGAAGACTTTGGTTAATGGGCATGCTCCTGTTTTGTTTTTGTTTTTTTCCCATGTTTGTTTTGCTCATGTTATTATTATTATTATTATTTTTTGAGACAGAGTCTCACTTTGTTGCCCGGGCTAGAGTGCCGTGGCATTAGCCTAGCTCACAGCAACCTGGGCTGAAGCGATCCTTCTGCCTCAGCCTCCCAAGTAGCTGGGACTATAGGCATGCGCCACCATGCCCGGCTAATTTTTTACATATATTTTTAGTTGTTCAATTAATTTCTTTCTATTTATAGTAGAGACGGGGTCTCGCTCTTGCTCAGGCTCGTCTTGAACTCCTGACCTTGAGCAATCCACCCACCTCGGCCTCCCAAAGTGCTAGGATTACAGGCGTGAGCCACCGCGCCTGGCCATCATGTTATTATATTTTAATTTTAAAAACATCACAGGTTAGCATTTCATCACTATTGCAGTGAAGTTTGAGATCCTGATTTCTGTTGTTTCAATCACTTTCTTTTTGTGATGTTAGTCTAATTTATCATCTATTTGAATCTCCCAGCACTCTGCTCGTACTTTCCAATTTCATGCTGCCTTCCATATTAATATTTTACTTTTGCAACTTCTGAGGACTTTTGAGGCCATGGACTGGTCCATCATGATCTCACAATAAATGCTGATGATGGTGATTACTGCTCTGGGGAAAAACGGCTTGCAGGTCCAAGCCCAGGGCTTAGAAGAGATTGGCATCGGTTTTTGCACTTTACACTTTTGGAGCGAGACAAACAACTTTAATACTAGATTGATTTTACAGATGAGGCGTGATGATGCTATCCATGCAAACAGCCTCCTTCATCGACTGGAATCCTGTTACTTTTATGATTTTCTTTTACGATGTTTCTTCTTCAATAAGAAGCTACGTGTTCTGAATCCATAGTTCCTCATGTATATAACCAACCACTGGATTTTAGGGAAGCCACACTCACAGTGTTAGAAATGACCAGAAGGGAATGTAGATGTAAGTTCCATCCAAGAAAGGGCCTATGAGCGACACCTCTGACCTGCTCTGGGAGAACTCAGGCAGCAGTGGGCCTCTCCCAGACCTCCACGGGCCAGCAGGGGCGCTGAGCCGGGCTGCAGACGCTGCTTCCAAAACGACGCCTACTCCAGTAGCAGCAGAGCCCCTTCCTCCCCTGCAGCACTCTGGGGGGAGCCTCCTGTGAGGCAGGGCTCCAGCACCCTTAGCTCTTTCAAAGAGACAAGAGGTCAGAGCTAGACCCGATTTTAAATACTTTTATTTTGAATAATTCTTCCAATTATATTTTTCAAAACAGTTTTTTTGGCTGTAAGAAAACATAATCTTCCTAGTTTCATAACAATACGTGTGAATGTGTGTGTACTGTGTGGAGAGCGACAAAGACAGAGAATGATAAAACAAATGTGGCAAAATGTTAATACAACAATAGGTGAACAGGGGATTGTGGCTCTGAGAATGAGTTCCTTGGATTTTCTGGGGGGTGGGGGCAGGGGTTACAAAAAATATACTTTTATTTCCATTCTTTTTCCATTGCTATTCCTTATCAATTCTTCCTCACCAATTCTCACCTCCTTACTCTTTCAAATGAACCCTAAAATCATTCTGTGAAGTTTCTACCCCAATTCCCATTGGTACTTTGGGAAGAGATATGTGCCTGTACACTATTTTTTTCATAGTATTAATGTTTTCTTACCAAGAATAAAGCATTTTTCCTTCTTTATTTATTTCAAACTTTTATCGTATACTTTAGTAAAGTTTTATAATTTTCTTCACCTAAGTCCAAGATTTTTTTCCATTGGAATCCCACAGAAATAAAGACTCGAAAGCAATTTACATTTTCATTGCCACTGCTAAAATAATCTTTTAATTTTTCCATTTTATAATGAACTAATTACTTCTGGCATGGAAAATCTACTATGTGTTGTTTATCTGCTGTCTAGCTATCCTTCTAAATTATATTGATTCTAACAGCTTGTCCTTTGCTTCTTCAGGGATTTCTAAATTGAAACTCTTACTGCCTGCAAATTAAAATTCTTTGTTTCTATCAATGAACTCTACCTCTATTTTTGGGGTCTTTTATAGTAGATCAAGGAGAAATAGTAATGCTGAATATCAGCATGCTATATCATCCCACTTTAGTTCCAGTTTTTAATGGGAAAGCTATTTTGGTATCACCATTCTAAGGATAATGTTGGCTTGTTCCTTTATAGTAGCTTTTTTTTTCTTAAATGATAATAAGAATGTGTCCTATTCCATCATCTTTAACACATGACATTAAATGTTGTCAAGTACTGTTATGTTTTAGCATCCATTGGGTTGAAATTGAAATTAGCACTTGGATTTTCACATTGAGCTTATTTATGTGGGCCGGAGCACTGACCTATTTCCTATTTCTGGGCTCCTCATGCTTCCCTGGGACAAATGAATATTTGAGCCAAATTCAGGATCCACTGCCGGCAAACACAAAGGCTTTTAATAACACTCACTGTGCAAATACTCAACACCCATATTTTTCATTTTATGTTTTATTTGCTCTCGTTTTCACCTTTTTTTTTTTTTATCATCTTTAAAACCACTTCAACTTTTAGGGAAAATGGGGCCAGGAATTAAAGAAAAAAAATAGAATAAGTATTAATAAATAGTAGAAAGTATAACAAAAGAGACACTGATAAAGTTCTACAGGAGTTTTGAAGGGGTGTGACGTCCCCCCCAGTGGGGCTACAGCCACCCAAACCTGACATTTGAAACGAACAGAAGGAAAGTATTTCTACAAGGCAGAAGGAGAAGACAAGGGAGTCGATGCCTTTCCACAGGTCTGCATCTCTCTTCACTATGAGGGCAGCAAATCCGCCAGCCTCACCTCTCAATCTGTAACCTGCTCCCTCTAGGAGAACGCAGCAGTGGATGCTGGCTGGTTCCATCTAATGTAAGCTTTCAGAAATCATGTAAAAAAGAGTAAATCCTAAAAATTTCCAGAATAAATATAAATTATTTTCATCCATTTCTAAAATTGAGATGTACTTGATCTCATCTCCTTTTAAACTGCCAAGTTTAATTTCTCTCCACAATCACTTATACAGAGATAAAACATTTATTGCAATCCCAGAAGTATCTACTGTAAGTACCGCCTGCTGGAAGATGAAAAAACCACCACAGAACTAAATGCCACTAAATGCACAGAAATAGTTGGTTTTGCTACATCTTGGTGTCTCTAAGTCTGTATGCATTGGGTAAGGTTAATGTTATTTCTTCCATGAATAGAGCATTTTACAGTTGACAAAGCACTTTAACTCACATTTCCTCACTGGACATCAGGTGAGAATCATGATGATGATGATGATGATGATGATGATGATGATGATGATGACTTCTCCATATGGGAAGATTAAGGAGCAAAACTAAGGGTAACAATTGTGATAAAAGTCCTCACATCAACCATGCCTACCACACAGGCCTTCTGATTCTGAATGCAAGAATCTTACGTGAAGCCCTCTTACCTTGTGAGAATACTGTTATAAACCCTGCTACCAATGGCTTTTATACTCTCTCCAATGACAATTTTAATTAGGGCCCAAAGTGGATGTAACTTTCTCAAGCTAAATTTAGAACATTTGTTTTGCTTTGTTTCACTTTAAACTTCAGGTTGAGACAGAATATGAAAACAGAAGTAGAATACAAAAATTCAAGGTGGAGTCAAGATCCAGGAGTGTTTGGCTTTCCATGGAGCAAGCATCCAAGCTAGTATGAGGAGAAAAAAGGTCCTTAATAGGTTTAATTATTAAAAGCTACTTTTCTTGAGTTTTCTTTAGCCATGATGTTCTGCCTAAGCATGGAAGTGATGGATGGCACTTGTCAATGTACGAAAACACCAATGTCCCAGAGTTAAGTGTCTATTCTAATTGCTGCTGCACTCCAAAGAGTCCTTCAGAGTGCTCATCTGTGTTATTTTTACTTGCTAAGGCAGAGGTGCCTGGGTGATAAATTATCCAAGGTGCTCCACTCAGCACTGCTGGTGTGTCATAATAAATATTGCCACAGAAAGACAAAGTAAGGAAATGGTGAACATTTTCATAGCGTGCAATGTAGGTTTCTTTCTCACTTTTCTTAAAAACAGAGATTAGTTATTAAAAATTAATCTAATTATAAATGGCCAAACAGGAGAAGATGGCAAAACTGTTTCAGAGAAATATGAAGGCTTCCATCACAAATGTATGTCCACTGTGCCCTCCAAAGGACACCTGGCAGTAACCCCCACACAATACCATAATTGAGGAAATGGAAACACCCATTTGCTAAAAGGAATGTAGTGGAGCCCGAGCATCTTAGTGATGAAAGAAGAAATGCATTATAATCAAACCTCAATTTCCATTTTTCTGCAACCTTTGATATTGCTACATTAAAAAAAGACATTAGTGCATTTCCCCAATTCTCAATGAAGACAAAATGACAGAGGGCTGTAATCTGACTTCAATTTGTTATAGTTTTCTGCATCAGTAAGAAAAATGCAGAGAAGAATTTTTAAAGTAAAGAGACAGAATTAAGGGTTTCAAGTAATTATTTCTCCCGTCTTAACAGAACTCCAATTTTCTTTAGCTATCTAACATCTTGTGGTCATATACTCAGGAGAGGCTGGTTTGACCTCCGATCTAGGGAGTGGGTAATGAGTGGTCTGACCTCCAGATGGTCCTATTTCTTATCAATGGCTGGGTTGGTTAGGCACAGGCACAGGCCATGGCATCAGCCAATGAGATCTGAGAGAAAGTCTGCTGAAAAGCTTCTGGAAACATGTCCACACACCTAAAACAGACCCACTTGAAGAGATGGCCTCTTGTTCCTCTGACCATGTGAAGGTGGCCACTGTTTTGCTACCAGAAACAGAACAGAAAGATGGAAAGAACTTGAGTCCTTGATGCCACCACTGAACAGTTAAGCTCACTAGCCCCAGGACCTACTCTGGACTTACGTAGTTAATGATCTTCGTTGCTTCGGCCATTCTGAGTGGGGATTTCTTTTAGTTGCAGCTGAAATCGTCCTAATTGTTGCATTATCAGGCTGAGGCTGGAGTGAGCCTGTACACAGTCACGCTCAGAAGTGCTTATCACACCCAGAAAATACAACTTCCTTCTAGAGTTTTATGCCCATGGCTAGGGTATTTCTTATTAAAATCCTTCTGTTGGCTTCCACCACCTGTAAGGCAAAGTGCAAACTCCTCCGCATGACAAATACTTATGCTCTCACCCCTGCCCCACACCCCACCAGCAACTCCTGCATTGGCCTACTCCCTTAAATCCTCTGCTTTAGCCACATGGAACTAAACTTCTCTGAACCTCAAGGTCTTTTCACCTATACTTTCTCATTGCCTGGAATTTTCGACAGCTGCTCCTCACCATCCACACAGCCACGCCTGCCTGGTTATTCTTGTCTTCATCTTTGTGATGCCCCCATGCAAGTATCACTTCTTCTCTATCACACCTTCCAAGACTTTCCTTTCTAGCCCTTCCTGGCTCTTCAAGAACAGAAAGAACCAAACATTGCCTCCTAGAGACATCAACACGACTTAAACATAATGTTACCAATGACAAAGTGTCTTATAATGATTTATTTATGTGAAGGACTCCCCAGTTAGCATATGAGCTGCTTGAGGATGGAGAATGTGTTCTAAATCCAAATCATCAATGATTAGTAAGATCCTGACTCACAGAGAAGGAGCCCTATGGTTATTAAATGAATTAGTGAATGAGTGAGAAAAAGAAATAACCGAGTTCTACCTGACATTAAAATATAATTGGGTCAGGTGCTACACATTCAAAAGCTAAGTTTTCCTTGTGCTCATCAATAATTTATTATTTCTTTTGGAACAAGGGCTTTAATAACAAAAACAATAATGACCATATTTTTCTCCCCAGTTAGGAGGCAGGCATCTCCTTAAGGACTTCACATGTGTAATGAGCATCTCTGGCTTTGTCTGTGCTATGCCTCTCTTCTTCTGTAAGGGCCCCACCCACCACCTCCCTCCATTCTCACTGACCCCATGCACCCAAATACACCTCTTCTTTTGAAGACTTGCTCCTCTCTCTTTGTCAATCTTGTTCTTCTAACGGGAACTGCCCACAGCCCAGGCTATGGGCAGATGTGACTACAGACGGGTCCATAAGTATTCTTCTTTGTGATTTTTAAAATTGAAACTAAGAGAAAACACGTGCTCTCTTCACAAAAGAGCCTCATGGAGAAAGCAGGTTAAAAACAATATTTTTTCCAATATGTAGAGAGTGAAGAAACAAAGGACATTGTCCCAGGTACTGGTTCCAGCTGCCATTTAAGCCAGAGCACCCGCTCCACCTCACTGAGCCAGCAGTTTGCTCATGCAAAGTGAGGTTCTATCACTTGCAAAAAAACTACCCATCTTTCCAACTAGGACATCATCTATTATCTCATTTAAGCCTCCCACCAAATGTGTGTAGCACATATTGTCTTTATTTTATAGATACAGAACCAGAAGCTCAGAACTGATAAGAAACATACCCAGGGCATCCAATTAGTGGCTGAGCTGAGTCAAAGACGCCCAAATGCAACCACTCTGCTTCCCTGCCTCTTTCTACACTGTCCTTCTCTGGGCACCCTTAACTCCAGTTTGAGCTCAGTGACCCTAGACAATATGCAATAGGTATAAGTCTTTCCTTCCTTAATTAATAAATGTAAATGCTATTGGTCTTGATTAACTCCTAGGGGTGTTACAGACTCCAACGGAATAACTTGACAAAGTACTCTGAGAATATAAATAGACATTATTTCAGACTATACTATTAGAGGTAACATTTACTTCTTGCAATGTCAATAATTGGAAAGCAGAAAATTTGTGCTTTTTTTTTCTTAAAGCAAGCTAAAAACAACTGCACGTAAATATTTGGTATCAGTAATTAATTGAACATTAATCTGTTTGCTTTAGACACCAATATAATTGGTATTTCAGAAAACGGGTTTCCTCAAGAGACCTAAAATTAAATATAAAAAGAGAAACCATTTCTAGAAAATTAAACCTTTCTACTTTTGTAAACATCCTTTTTATTCAGCCAGTTAGATTTTTAATTAGGTACTATTTTGGTCTCAGCACTTGCTTGTAGAACTAAAGTGACCATGGTCTTCAAGAGCAATTATTAACACGATTCTGAGAAGTGCTTAGAATGACGAACTTAGGAATGCAGAAACACAGATATATACAAACCAAGGGAAGACGGATTTGTGTGTGAAACTAATTTTCCTCAGAAGAAAAACAGATCTCTCCTTCAACATAAGGATGCGTTCAGATTTGTTTTGCATGTTAGTAACTTATTTAATATGGCAATGGGCAAAAGGCAATCCATTAAAAAGCAATTTTCCTCTTATCACAGGGTGTTTTATCATTTGATGCCTAGCATTCAATCAGAGTACAACAATCCTTTAATATTTTATAAGCAGAAAACAACTCATTTAGGCATGTAGGCTTCAGAAATGCGAAAGTTTTTTGTAAGCTGTGAAAAATGTCCTGAATTGGCTTTGCAGATGATGGTGAGCAACAGGATAAACTCAAAACTACCAAGAATTTGGGAAAATTATGCTGGAGAACAGATGATGGGCATATATGAATATTAGAAAATATAATGACATAAGTCATAGGAAAAAGCCTCAGTCTCAGCTGTTTCTTTGAGTTTCTGAGATATAAGAAGCTCTCTGAAGCCCTGGGGGACAGGGCCATATCTGGTTCACTTTTGTACCTGCAGTGACCCTCACAGATGCTGGCATGTTGTAAGTACTCCATAGATTTTTACTAAACAAATGAATAAATGCATTTGTCATCTCAGATGAAGGGAAACTGCCCCGACAACGCCAGGCCTCAGCTGTCCAGGCCCAGTCTGGTTGCGGAAACCAGGCCTGACCAGGCTAAGCGAGCTGTGGCAGAATGCTGGGAGTCTTCTCTCCTCCCCACCAGAAGGTGGGAGATGGAATAGTCCACAGTGCAAGAAGAGCATCTGTGTCACTTCCAGGGACCCACAGGGTACTAATATTTGCCTTCATCTCCACTCTGTTATTTCAGCCCACAGGTATGGGCCTCTGTTGGGGTTCCTGGACGGACTACCAGGTCCTCAGAAGGCTGGGAGGCTGCTCTACACCTGCCAGAAGTCATGCCTCAGCCCCTGTTCTGTACCCACCCCATTCCCAAGCATGGAGCAGACCCTCACCTGAGGAGGACTGACCACTGAGACTTGTGCCACCTCGGTTCCCTACTGCCCACCAGACGGGGTTCCACTGACCGGAGGCTAGGCCACGTCAGGTCCACGTTTACCCTGCCTGCACTCACCCTGGAATTGGGCCACCTCTCCAAGCTAGTCCCCGCAGGCTGAACATACACTGTTCCTCAGGGGTGCCTCTCACTGCTCTCACTTCAATTCATCCACGAAATGAACCCGGCTACTCAAACCATCACCCACAGTACTACCACTCCATTTCTGGATATTCCACTCTGGGAAGAACGTGGGGGTGGAAGAGCACAGTACAGTTTGTGAGTAATTTACCCAAGGACACGAAGGGCCAACCCCGCAGAGCTAAACCCAGTTCCCCTTTCTTCCACTCTCCTTCTCCCATGCCATGTCACCATATCATTTCTCCATGTTACCTTTTAGCAGGATACACACATGTCCGCTGGGCAAGGGAGAAGAGCAGAGAGCTAGATGTGGCACGTCACAGCACCAGAGAGTGCTTTTTTCCGCCGTCATCAAGAACAGAGCGAACAGCCAGAGCATGCCGTTGGGAGGATGGAAGCAGAGGGGACGAGGAAAGGGCAGTGTGACGGCAAAACTCGGACACAGAAATACCAGCCTAGGGGAACACCGCTGCTCTCCAGTTCACGAAAACTCTCAGATGGTCTCAACATACTTTTCAGCCAGTGACTTTTAACAATTTCTCCCAAGAAATTGAGATAAACATGAAATAGTCACAGTTATCAGATGGAGGAGTTCAGCAGGATTTGTTTGATTTAGGATTTACACCCTTAAGCTGAATAAACACTAAGCGATGCTGCAGATTGAAATTTCAGCAAGTTAGCCTAATTAGGAAGTAGGAAGGATAACTCGAGTCAAGGATCCACATAAGCTGAACTCTTAACATTTGGTGAGCCGTAAACCAGAGTAGATTAACGCAGAAATTTCTCAGGTTAGGTTGCCACTGTTCAATGCAAAAATGCCCAGATTGCAGCTCAGAAATAATGAACTTTCATAGCTGCTTTCTGCTACCTGCCCTCGCTGGAAGATGATAAAAGTCTCTTGCTTGGTCAAATAGGCTCAAATTCTTTTTTTCCTTACTAAGTATTAAATTTTCCAGTTTATCTCAGCAGTACCTGTAGTTAGCCATATACTGTAAGTAAAACATAACCCCCTTTCCAATTTAATCATCGCATTCCTTCCCATTAATCATTTCAGATCATTATTTTAAGCTCTCAAGCAGGTCACTGAATATCTATGCTTTCACAATAATACCAAACACCCCAACATTTTTCTGGCAGAAACAGTCTTCTCTGGTGCTCATATTACTAAGCCTGCGATGGAAGATTTATACGTGTGCCGGCTGACACGCATATAAATATGTGTGGAATTCAGCTGGTTTAAGGAGACTCAATGTTGACAATGATAATGGGGACAGGTTAAATCACATCCGCCCTCACAGGTTAAAGCCAAATTATGCCGGTGAGCAAAAGGCAAGAAAATTATAATCCTCTCTTTTTCTGGATATCCTTTCATAAATTGTGTGATATATGTAGAAAACAAGAGCAATGAGCATATCACTAGCCACATTTTTCATTTTCAGCTACTCATTTTCTTTAATAACTTTTTCTTTCTTAGAGAAAGTGTTCCAAACAATGGAAACACTGGGATCAAGAGAATTTCATTAAAGTATTCAATTTTTCTTTATAAAGAAGTATCATTTTGAAAGAAAGAAAATGATCTAAACTGGATCATGTACTGGATCCAGTATGTTATAAACTGGAATTTAAAAAAAAAAAATAAATCCATGACTCTTTTTCCTAAATAGAGGCAAGGCTGTTTTTATATGGACTCATTTTCATAATATTTGCTGCTCAGCCACAGTACCTGCACATTTCTCTATTCCTGTAGGTTTTAATAACATTTATTTCCAGAACAGACATGCAAAAATATGTATACTGTGAACCTCAGCCAAAGAATAATCAATCCACAGAGGTGACCAGGAGAACTCAGCACCCTGGGACTTCCTTGTACAGTCAGTCAGGGGCCCCGCCCCGCAAGCTGGTCTCTGCCACGCTTCACGCTCGTGTGGGAAACAAGAGTACTTACGCAACTCGCCCACTTTCAAGATCTCACACAGCATCTTGGTCAGCTCTATACTGCTGCGGCCAAAGGGACATTCGTGCTTGTCTTCTCGGCTGCTGTTCTCAAGCACAATCTGCAATCGGAAAGAGAGTAGATCAGAAAGGGAATCTGGTTGCTGAAAACATCAAGAATGCTGGCTCCATTCCAACAGAGAATTAAAGAGATCCACTCCAGATCCCCAAACTAAGATTGTTGGGGTCACATTAAAATAGTACCCAAAGTATATAGGACCTAAAATTCTCACTTTTTCTAAATTTCTGACAACTCTCTGACCCTGTAAGAGGATATTTTGCTTGTTGGCTTCCATCGACAGAAAATTGCCTGTAAAGAGTTTTCCAGAATGGTGCCATAAAGACTTTTTACTTAATAAGTGACCAAACTATTCTCTTGTCCTCCCAGTCCTGTCTTCCTTTCTTAGGAATAGCAACTCCTTCTGTGACTTGGACTCCAGAATTTCAATTGAGTATTTTCCAAGCAAGTTTCCATGTTCTTACAAGATCTCACCCTCTGGCATCAGTTGACTAAACCATGCCAGGAAAATGTGTGACACAAACAGGACCAATCAGAGTCCTTCCCTGAGATTTCTCATACTAAACGGGAAAAATTGGTCCAACTATGCTGATGGTACCCTCGGGGTGTGCGCTCAGGAGTTCCCTGGGTGTTGGCCTGCAAAACAAGAAAATGAAGCCCAAATGCAAAGGAAACCAGACAGGAGAGACAATGAGACCCCTAGAAGCATTTGAGTCACTGGTTCCACTTGTTCCTGTAGCACAGCTGTTTCCCTGTCTTTATGGTTTGTTTGCTCAATCCTTCCTCTGAAAATCCTTTTGCCATGGAATCAATTCTCCTCTTTCCTTAAGCTAGTTTGAGAGGCTCTTATCACTTATAACTATGGGCACCATTCTATGCATAGATTAAACAAAAGCAAAACAAAGTAATAAAACTCTAAAGTTACTAATCTTCATATTCCTACCAGAGGAGACTGTTTATCTCAGAAAACAACCAGTTTATCCGTGTCCAAACCTGCCTCTAAAACTCTTCCCCAGTAAGAGTTGTCTGGTGTCTCCTCCATAGCTACACCACTTCGAATGCTCAACCCTCAGGCGCATCCACAATGATGCCGTGCACCGACTTATTGCCTGTTTCCCCCTAGACTACGAATTCTTCGGTGGCAGGGATGGGTGTTTTATTCACTTCATCAACAATATCCATTGAGCACCTATTATTGACCAGGAACATGGCTGGACCTTATCAAATGGAGAACAAGGTAGACAAGGGCCCTGACCTCCCTGAGCATTCATTCTAATTGAAGGAGACAAATAAAAACAAAAGAGGCAGTTACGGTCCATCAAAGGGCTATGAACATGAGTAACTTATTGAGTGATGAAAAGTAACAAGAAAGGCTGGAGAAGAGACTTTAGATCACCAGGTGTTCAAGGAAGGGTCTCAGACTGTCGAGAATCAAAGCATGAGAAGGAGCTTGCTGTGTCAAGGTCAGTGAGAAAGAACATTACAGGCAGAGGGATCAAGGTCAAAGCCCCTCGAGGCGAGCAGGGAAGTGTGCTGGCCTCCGCACAACACACCCAACTCAGTCTGCCAGAGCACAAAGAGTCTCATTCCACTCTAAGCTTGAATCACTCTCTTATTTTAAAGGAACCCTTTCTGGTTTCAACCGTAAATTCCATTTCTAGAGAGCAGGAGGACAAGTAAATTCCCATCAATCAGCGAATCTTCTCTTTTAAAAATTTTGTATCTGAGACAGCCAGATCAGAGAGCAAATGTGGATCTCTTGATGATGGGGAAATGAGCTGGGGAAAAAAAAAACACAACACAAAGCGAGAAGGCAGAACATAAAGAAAAGACAGGAGACAGGTAGTTTTCAGAGGCTCCCAGCTCCCAGCGATCACATTCCCTTGTATTTCACATTAACATTCTATTAACATTTCATGAGCGCATCAATATTTAACAAGGATGTGATCTGCATACACTGTAGGTAGAAATACTGCAGCCAATAAATGTTTGGGAAACATTTCCCCGGCACAGTTTATTAGCAGGCACTAAATTAAGTAGTAATTTAAGTAATCAATATGTAAATCAGCTTGGAGGAGCCCTTCACCTTATTTTTTAATGCACCGTCTATCTTATCATATTTACCTACCTAAAGAAAAATAAACCCTCCTTCTGGACTGATTTCTGTTTTCAAGGCAGATAGGAATATTTAAAGCTACCGGTGTAAATTTTAAGAGCAACATTCTTACAGAAATATTTTAGAAAAGACTGTGATTATGAAAATTACTAATTAGACACTACTATAGTGAGAGATAATTCTTAAACTAGAGAGTAGCTTTTTTTTTTTTTTTTTTTTTAGATAGCGTCTTACTCTGTTGCCCGGGCTAGAGTGAGTGCCGTGGCGTCAGCCTAGCTCACAGCAACCTCAAACTCCTGGGCTCAAGCGATCCTTCTGCCTCAGCCTCCCAAGTAGCTGGGACTACAGGCATGTGCCACCATGCCCGG
>CAUYRT010090669.1:0-47764 GCA_963574885.1 Lepilemur ruficaudatus | reverse complement strand
CAATTTATTTCTTTCTATTTATAGTAGAGACGGGGTCTCGCTCTTGCTCAGGCTGGTCTCGAACTCCTGACCTTGAGCTATCCACCCGCCTCGGCCTCCCAGAGTGCTAGGATTACAGGCGTGAGCCACCGCGCCCGGCCCGACCTCAGCTGTTTTTATAATAAAAATAAAAGATAATAGGATTGGGCTTGTCTCAGAAAATAATTAACAGTGAAACTTCTGCATAGGGATAAGTGGGAAATACCACTCAATTTTTGGTAATAAAATAAAATGCAATCAAACCTGTGATTTAAAAAATAAATTAGTAATTTCCCCTAAAGTTCTTTTATAAAATTTTAAAATGGAAACGGCCTCATTCCAGAATCTTAACCATTTTTATACCACTGAACATTATGACCTATGCCCCACATGTCCCTAATTTTAGAAAAAGTTTGAGTATGATAGAAAGATACAGGGATTCAAGCCCTTATTCCTCATTTTGAGGCTATCTGAATTTACATACATGGATTACTTATCTTCTCTGGCCCTTGTTTCCTTATGTATAAAATGAAGAAAGTGGAACTAGATGACCCCAAATGTCCTTTCCAAGTTGAAACATTCTGTGTTTCTCTGTGATTTTTATAATTTAATGTTTGGCATATGAATTTAAGTAAATAAAGTAAACAAAATAGCATTTTCCCCCAACTTTTCAAACATTCCTTTTAACACAGTCATACACATACCCTCCCCCTTTGTTTACTTTCTTTCCTTTCCAATTCCTACAAGATCAACAGTTTGAGAACTAAAATAAAGTAGGTGACTCCAAAATGTACTTACGGGTCTGAACGCTGTTTTTTAACATCTGCTGCTGCTAAGTCCTTACATTGGGCCACAAAAACATGCAACTCCTTCAGTGACTCCACATATTCAATTGCAAACTGAATATTTCCTTTAACTTCCAGATTGCCAAAGTCTTCACTATAAACACTCATTACACTGCCACTCACCTGGAATCATCAGAAATATATAACGTTTGTCTCTATCTCATTCTTGAACCCAGCAAAAGGATCATTGATATAATCCTTACTTGGCATTATTTCTCTAGCTTGCATATAAAAGCAGTTAACTTAATACAGCATAAAGACATGTCAACACAGACAACCTGTCACGATATACATGACTAGAGTTGTTTTTTTTTTTTTAAATTTCCCCTATAAGACAGATGAAAAGTGAAATGCAAAGTTATTTAGATGCTGGCTCCTTTCAAAGCAGGGTGATTTTATGCTAGATGGCATTCAACTTCCCATTTTTAGGCATGCTTAGGATTTTAAATCCTAAAGAAAGAGGATGTGAGAACCCAGACACTGAAATCACAGTGACACATTGCTCTATGAGATTTCCAAGGCACTAAAAAGGAATTTTACCACATTACCTATCCACTGAATCTAGGGAAATGCTTACCAAGCCAGGAGCTTTTAGAGATTAGGAAGGATAGAAAAGGGATGACTGATAAAGGGAATTTAAAGCCTTCCCAAGGGCAGACATTAGATTGCTATCAGCAGAAACTCAATTTAAATAGTTTTTTTTTTTAAGTTTTCAGAAAGGCAAGGCTGGTAAGAATTTAAGCACAGCTTTATAAATTTGTTTAGCATACCTGGTGAGATAATGTATGTGTATCAGAGAAATATTTGGATAAGTATATGTGGATATATTTACATATATATTTCTACATACATATTATTATACATGCACACAGAACTACCTCACTTTATGCAAGAAGTTCTATGTAAAGTCAAATTTGTTTAAATCAAATCTGAGTAACTGTACTTGGGGAGTTTTCCTTTTAAAACCCTGTTCTGAATTCTTCTATAACGCAAAGAATCACCTCTCATTCTCTTATGTGAATCAGTACATTTACTCATTAGGCTTACAAAAAGAGAGGTACAATTCTATGCCTGCAAGCGGTATACAAAAGCATATCTGATATAAGCAGATTTCATAATAGTTAACTCATTGTTTGCACAGAAAAATGTAGTGGTTCATCTTGTTGGCAATTTAGGTTTATTTCTGAAGTACTTACAACCAAAAAACCCACAAACATTTATAATGGATATGAACCATTATATTCTTAAAAAGAAAGAAAAATAAAGGAACGAAAGGGAAAAAGAAGGATTTAGCTAGCCAGAAGCTAATTATGGATTAGAGAAAATGCTTGTGCGCCTGGAATCTGAGAACTACCACAGGAGGCTGTTTTACAATGAGCATAAGCATGTCAGAGAGAGGTTCAGAGATGTGGAGAGATATTAACATGGAGCCTTTGTTTACATACAGAAGACAAGGACGTCATGCCAGAGGAGCTGCTAAGATTGGTTAAAGAGCTCGGGCTCTTCTTGTATCTGCTGAGCTGGTAACTGCTTTCTGATGCTGTATCTGTTTCTCTGTCATCACTCTACAAAACATCATGATATGCATAGTATTTAAATTCAGAATGAGTTATAGTCAGAAACAATGTTTAGACAAAGATAATATTTTGGTATCCCACTGATCTATGACATCTCTCCAGGTCAAAGGACACGGATTCCGAATGGAGTGGGAGATCTGCATCGGACCTCATCTAAGGAGGAGGGCTGGCTTAGCTACCAAAATAACAAAGTGATTTTTTTGACATACAAAGTGGCCCCCAAGGTGCTATAGAAGACAGCACTATTGTGAGCTTTTTGTCACTCTTTTAGTTTTATGTATTTTTGTCACCTGGTGAACTTTAGTGATATATATGAGAAATTAACTTTACTCAGACAATAAGTCTAAGATCTGTCAAAACATAAAATGTCATGCTTAATTCCTCTTACTAGTAACAGAAGGCTTTGCTTCTCTAAAAATCAAATCTTTTACTTGAGATGCCGTTAAACTAGGAAAAAGAAATGTTAATCTGATCTGTTTCAACTAAAGGTTGTTTTTATATATACATATTTAAAATGTTAAATCACTTCTTATTTATTTCTATAGCATTATTGTGCTGATCTTTTTGTTGCTATAGGGCATTATATTAAATTATACATTCTACTCACAGTTTTTTTTTTTTTTTTTTTTTTTGAGACAGAGTCTCACTCTGTTGCCCAGGCTAGAGTACCGTGGTGTCAGTCTAGCTCACAGCAACCTCAAACTCCTGGGCTCAAGCAATCCTTCTGCCTCAGACTCCCAAGTAGCTGGGACTACAGGTATGCGCCACCATGCCCGGCTAATTTTTTCTATATATTTTTAGTTGTCCAGATAATTTCTTTCTATTTTCAGTAGAGATGGGGGTCTCGCTCTTGCTCAGGCTGGTCTCGAACTCCTGAGCTCAAGTGATCCTCCCGCCTTGGCTTCCCAGAGTGCTAGGATTACAGGCATGAGCCGACGCACCTGGCCCTCACATTACATCTTAACACATTTCTTTAAAAAGTAGCTATAAGATACAAGTACACAAGTACTTATTTTAAATATGTCCCAGGAAATATTTACCTGGGACAAGAAAGAAAAGTGGCAAATTTTATTATTTTTGGATCTGAAGTTTATTAGATAGTAGCTTTAAAAATTCATGATTCAGAATGAGCTCCTTTTGGGTTTAGAGAGCTTATGGAGCAGTTCAGTGGTTCCAGGGGTTAGGGACCGCCTTTACGGAGGAGTAGTTAGTTCATGCCAGCATATTCCAGTACCATGCAATTATGCATCAGTATAATGGATGACAATTGTAATGCAGATTAATAAAGGAGTTAAAGAAAAACAAAATAAATGACTCACATGGATGAGAAAAGGATTAAAAATCTCAAGGATTAAAAAGAATACATACCTTTTAAATATCTCCGTTATCACACTCTCTCCCCACATACTTACAATTCATTTTCCTCTGTTATTGTACCTACTATATTTTACCCAGTATATCAGATTATTAGGGAATCACTGGAAGGATGGTACCCTGTATTGCTGATCTGGAACAGTATTTTTCATGTAACTGGTATTCAACAAATGTGACTGATGATCAGCCTCAAAGGGACAGTGGACAAATGAGCAAGGCCCGATTTCATTTTCACTTCCTTTAATACCCAGTTCAACCTTATGCACTCCACGTAAAATGATACAACTGAATTCTGGCATCTTTGGTACACCAACCCAAACGATTTGAACTCTTCTGTGCAGAGCTATGAAACAGCAAGTTAAAACTGAAGGGAGGAGAAAGATAAAAACCTAGAAACTGAAATAATTTGCTCTCAAACTATTAGAAGTTTCATTCGTATCATCACCTAAGACCAAAGCAGATCTACAAAGGTATAAAACCACAGGAACTCCATGGGGTGCCTACCCTTGGCTTCCAGTTAATGAGTTAGTTCCAACGAATGAGTGATTCTCTCCAAAGGAAATTATAACGTGGGTTCTTAAACATACACGAGGGCTGAAAATTTGCAGATATGGTTCATTAAAGGGCCAAGAACGGATAGAAGGATGCCCAGGACAGTGTGTCGGGGTAGGGGAATGTAATTTATGTTAACATTCCATCTGCTAAAGAATACCTGAGAATGAAACCTTTTATTTCACCATCAGAAATCAGACCAAAGCCACAAATAGTAGCAGCTAACATTTACCAGGTACCATTATGCACCAGGCACTGTGCTGTGTGTTTTTTCTGCATTACCCCACTGATTCCTTGAAGCCTAATGTGGCACATTCTAGGAAACCAAACTCAGGGAAGGTAAAGACTTTGTCCACGATCACAGAGAAAATTAGCATCATAGCCAGGACTGGGAATGTCTGGCTCCAAAGCTCAGTCTTCTAAATACCTGACTGCAAGAACACGGGACCTTAATTAAGTCAAAGGACCTCAGTTAAAGTCTTAGATCTAATTTTTAGTAGCTGTTGCACTCTGGGAGAGTTACTGAACCTCTCTGTGGCTCTTTCTTATTTTATAAAATGGAGAAATAGTACCTACCACGTATAGTGAGAGGTGGATATCAGAATGATTAAGTGTCTGGCACATACTAGGTACTCAATGAATAGTACCTAGATGGCAGTCATGTTCTTACTTGAGACGCGATAGTGGTTAACAGCATGGAAGTCAGATCTGGGCTTCAGTCCTGGTTCAACCCCTTTCTAGCTGAGTGAGGTGACTTTACCTCTCAGTTTCAGTTTCCTCACCTGTAATATTGCAATAGTGATGGTGTCTACCTCCCAGGGTTGTTGAAGGATTAAATGAGGTAATATATGTGAAGTGCCTGGCACCCAGTAGGTACTGAAAGTGTGCTGTGTCATTGTTATTATTTTAACAAATGCTTTCAAGCTAGTCATGCAACCTAGGCTAAGCTTTCACAAATGGACTCTCCTCTAAACTGCAGAGATGTAATTAGTTCATGCCAACATATTTCTGCCTAGATTTATTTTGTACTTGCTTTGAAACAAAAATAATATTCCCAAATCTATGCAATTTCACTTCACTGATCAAAAAGAGTTACTGTTCGAGTCAAATGAGACCTGCCTTGCCTTGTTCCAGGACCAACAATACTGCCTCTATTGACTTGGAAGGCAAGGGTCAGTCTTGCTGACCTCTTTGGTCTCTGCCAGAGCAGAATACAAACATACCAAGCATGACATAGCAAATCCACCTATCTGGCTCCATTTTTCTGAAGGTACAAAAGACAAACTTGCCTCATCTTGGAGAAATGCTGGAACAGACTTGCTCATCCTTTTGAGTTTGTCAAGGTGGGAAAACTGATTATCAGGTTGTGCAGGCACTGTGGAAACTAAACAGCAGCATTTCCATTTCAAAATTATTCTTACGATTGTCAGACAACATTAGGCACAAGTTGAAAACACTTTATCTATGAACAGACATATTTTGTAGAAAGTTTAAAGGTACAGTAGTTCACATGCACAGGATCAGGAGGTAAACAACATGCAGTTTTTAGAAATTATATATAAAGAGAATTAGCAAGGAGTTGAACCAAACACAAAATTTAAATGAAAATTAATTTTAAAAACACTAGCTTTTATTGAACTGGAGCTGGACTTGAATTAAAGTATACTGTCAACGTGCATTGGTTTATTTTTTCACATCAGAGTTTCAAACCACAAGGTCATTTATTGGTTCATCTCCTTGAGATATATTACTAACATGCTGCAGGCTGAAAACTATTTCATCCAGACAGTAAAGATTTTTACACACAACTCAATAACAAAAGTGTCCTCGTCATTGAGCGTTTAAGAAGTTTGTTTGTTTAGTGATCATGGGGATTACTTTTCTGATAGTGTTTCTTACTCCAAATTATGAAAGAGTATACTTTAAAATTTATTTTTTGAAAATAGAAATTAGATACCTGTTGACTCAGAGCATTTTCAGTATACCCAGGCCAACTTAGAATAGTTCAAGTTAGGTATTCTAAGAATTTAATATGAAAATGTAGCATATGTCTCCTTTATAATATAGGAAGTCTTTCTTCTGATATAGAAAGTATATGTGTGAAAAAAAAAAGTATGTGTGGAAGGCACAATAAGAGGATAAGTTCTAATCCTAATTTGCATATCTCTAGTTAGAACACTGTCTCCTTTGTCTAAGAATTGTGATATCTAAGCTTTTCTTATGGTGAATCATAGCTCTTACAACGAATGAGTTAATGTTTCAAGGCAGTTAGAACAGTACCTGGCACATAGTAAGCTCCGTATATGTATTTTCAAATCAAATAAATATCTGAGAGAATCTTTAAATGATATGAACAGATATAAATATATTAACTTGGTTTTATCATTAAAAGAGATATTAGGAAAATAGATAAAAATCAAATATTTCTATGTATCTATGACTCAAAACACCCAAATTCAGTCCTAAACATTAGCTAAATTCATCTTTAGTTAAAAGAAATCTAATGAAAAAAACACTGAAAATTGAGCTACACATATAAAACACATCCTTGTTCACACAGCCTTAGGCCCACAAAGGTAAATGTACATCAGAATATCCTTACGGTGTCTCACTAGAATGATACCCACTTTAATCACTTCCCATTAAACAATTGTGTGTGTGTGTATGTGTGTGTGTATCGGTGTGTGTGGGGAGAGTTATATTGGCAGCAGTGTAAGATTAGGTCCCACAATACGGTCCAATAATAATGTAAACATTTTTGTGTTATAACATTGCTCCCTATTACTTTCAAAATTTATTGTTAGATGATTGTAAAGGTCAAATTCAATCATACCCTCTATTTGAATGTAGTCAATTTTAGATTTATGGGCTTTAGTTATTTATGTTTTATGATTATGCATTTGATTTTGTGGTAAGAATATACTCTTCAGTAGTGAAACGGCACTAAGAGTCATTTTGGAAAATATCGCTAAAAAGAGAGAAATTAATTACCCAGAGTTCAGCACATGATTAGCTCATTTGCCTTGACCAATAAGTAAGCCAATTAGGAGGTCATGAATGAAGATACAGATTATATAGACATGTTGTCTATGTATGTTTTGCTTTCACTCCTCAAGCTAAATTTTGAAGAAACTATAGCAAGATAAAATAAGAAGCCCAGGCTTAAGGATATACCAGTTCAAAAGAAACTAGAAAAGCCTCTAACACCTCTCAGTGGCAAAAGTCTTGTTTCCTCTGCAGCAGACAGCACATACTCTTAAGGGCAGGAGCCTGGACTGTCTTCTTTCCTAGGCAGTTCTTAAAAATTTGTCAAGTCATGTGCCAAACAAAGCTCAGCACCTTTCCTGCTAGCAGGAAGACCTCATGAACAAAGTTTCAGATTTCATTCTACATGTCACCGACTTGTAGCATCATCAGCACATTTTTTGTCTATCTAATGGCTCCTTCATTTAACTGTTCTCCTAAGGCCTATTGGCACATCCAAAAACTAATGGGAAATTATTATTACAAATATTGTGGACCTGAGGGTAGGCATATGTAACATTATTTTCATAGCTCTAGTGCCTAGGTTTATAAAACCAAGTGAAACCAGGAAGCTAAACCTAAGAAATCATACACACACACACATACACACACACACACACACACTCCTGCATGCTTTGCTAGGCCCCATAAGGACCTTTTTAATCCATTATTTGTCTTTAAAATAGTAGTCACAGCTAAGTAGCACAATCTTAAGACTGAACAGAAAAGAGTAAACAAACATTATCGGCCAGGCGTGGTGGCTCATGTCTGTAATCCTAGCACTCTGGAAGGCCAAGACAGGAGGATTGCTCAAGGTCAGGAGTTCGAAACCAGCCTGAGCAAGACCCCGTCTCTACTAAAAATAGAAAGAAATTAGTTGACCAACTAAAAATACATAGAAAAAAATTAGCCGAGCATGGTGGTGCATGCCTGTAGTCCTAGCTAGTTGGGAGGCTGAGGCGGAAGGATTGCTTGAGCCCAAGAGTTTGAGGTTGCTGTGAGCTAGGCTGACGCCACGGCACTCTAGCTCTTGGCAACAGAGTGAGACTCTGTCTCAAAAAAAAAAAAAACAGAAAAACAAAAAAACAAACAAACATTATCATTGCTTGGTAATGGATATTAATTAGCTGATGGACATTAGTTATCACAAGTGTACACTTACTTCTTAGATTCAGATGTTCACTTGCTTTAGACTTTTGACATGAATATTTACTATTTGAGTCCAGTTTGGAATATCAGAGTTTAAACCCTGGGCTTAATAAAATTTGCTTCTATAGAAATGTCGAGAAGCATGTACAGCCATATTACATATTACATATTACATATTGTCAAAGTACAATTATTCCTTAGGTTCAAGTAAGTTATAAATTGCTTCATATCTATAGTTTTGCATAGAGGCCACGAGAGATCTAATACTCAAGACCATACTGTAACAAATGAAATCAGAAGGTTCCAACTTGATTTTAAGCAAAGACTTAAAAAGCAGAGAAACTGACAAAAGTATAATACTCAGCAGTAACATTTACATATTAAATATATGTTATATATATTTAACATATAACTCTCCTGCAGTGAAACCATAAATTATTCTTTCAACACAGACAATAGTGAATGTTTCTAATAAAACCCTTATCATAATGAAATAGTTTTGCAGGCTGCAGGAGTTTAGTAGCAATAACAAGTGCTGCATTATTAATGGGGTTAGTTATTTCAGTATATTTAACAAATACTATGTAGAGCAGAACATTTAGTCATTTGTGAGAAAGATCCTGCTACTCACTTCCTGGTACGCATTCATTTGTATCTGGTTCCTGATCTGCTTTTTGATCTACTCAGGAGGGCAACATTGAGAATAAATACCATTTTAACAGAAGGATTAAAGAGACATGAAAGTAAAGCTCAAATGTCAGTTTCACAACTGAAAGAGCAGAATATATTTGGCCAGGTTTTCAGCTTGCTTTCATCCATTCCCCAATGTGACTCTTCATTACCCTCTTTAAGGTCTGCTGTTTAAACTAAAAATATAAGATCCAACAAAGGAGGTATGTGGCATCTTTCATTTAATTCACTAAACCACAGCATGGAAAATGGGAAGGAGCACTGGACTAGGAGTAACGAAGCTGAGATTCTATTCCCTGTCCTCCCACTAACAGACTAGCTACAGAATCTTAGGAAAGTCATCAAATTTCTCTGAGCTTTTATCTGCAAAATGAAGATAAAAATCCCTGCCTCATCAACTTCAATGAGGTCACTGGAAATACAAAATGAGAAAGACAAAACCATTACATAAACGAATGACCTTTGAGGACCTCTATTGCTGCATTTATATGGGAAAACTCAGTGAGTACACATTTTTACAGAGAAGGTAATTCAATAAAAACAAAGAATCTAGCATACAAATATAAATTATACATTTGCATGAATTCTGAACTATAAAAATCACACTCATTTTCATTCCTCCCCCTACCAAGAAACTGTTATCCTGTTCATTTTACGACTGAACGAAGTAATACCTGATCCATTGACAAGCTTCAAGATCTTCTGACTCCATTATATTCAGAATCAATTTTACCCTCAGTCTATACTTAGTTATTTACATAAGCAGAGGCAGGGTTCTCTGCCCTTGTTCTGGGACCCTTTCCTTTGAACTTAAGGCTGTACCAGTTGTACCCAGAGAGATCTAAATAACGTTGAGACTTGAGAATCAAACACAGAAATAACTTAACCCAGGAACCCACGCCACTCACTCACAACGAGTTCTGCAAGTCAGAGCAGCAAAAATCAGCTCATACCCATAGAAATACAATTTCCTATTTATAGAAACCCTTGTTTCCTAAGGATCTCTGATGAGATCCTCACAACAGTATCACCAGCAGAAGCCTTAAGAATATAAACAGTATTAAATGCACCAAGTCAGAATCGTTTTATAACAACTTAGGCACTATTCAGCACATATAGTGGCAAATGACGTTCTTTTATTTATCCAGCAGCTGCATCCCGGAGACTGCCCAAATCACCCCAGAACTTAATACACAGACAGACATGCAAATACATAAAGATATTTACCATCTTCAGCACTACGTACTAATTCTTCTGGCAGATTATCTACTTTTGCTTGATCTGTTCAGGAGAAATTAACAAATGGTTAACATGGCTGACCCTTAGAGAGAAAAGAACAATGAGGTTGTCCCTGGAAGCCCCCGGAGTTGGAAGCAATTAGTCAAGATGCAGTGAGGGGTGCAACCAAGATGTCTTCCCCAAAATACTTTCTCTTTAGATTAGCTACTTGAGCCAGTGCCATAGCGAGAGCTCCCATTTCAGCCCCGATGCAGCTCACATCAGCACACTGCTGCACACTGACTCCCAAGGGTTGGAGGGTTAGCTCAGAGCAAGCAATCGGCCAGCAGCAGGAGAAAGCACGGGGCTGCAACAGCCTCTCTATTCTTCTGTAAAGGGTAAGATGCTAGCCATGACTAACACCTTCCCAAACCCATGGTCATTAACAAATATTTGTGTGTGTGCATCATCGTTTGCGTATGCCTCTGGGAGGCTTGCTTGGGAAGTCAACTGAAGAGATGTAACTGGGGACCAGCTGCTAAGTGGAATCTTGGCAGGCTAGTGTGAGAGTGGGTATCGGTATTTAGAAAGGAGCATGCAGGAATACCGGTCAGCTGATGGTGATTTCTTTCCTTTTTTTTTTTTAACCCTACGCATTCCTGAGTACTTTAAAGCTGCACCATGGAAATAGCTCCATGCTTCACAGGCAAGAGGTTTGCTAAACTGAACAATTGTTGCTGAGGTTTTTTTTGTTTTTCCGTCAGGGCCCATCACCAACATAAGGCAGAATAATTGGGGCTGCTCAACAAAAGATTGGACTCGCCTTCTCTAGAAGCATTCAGGCGGCTGTGGGGGTTGGCCACCTGTTGAGGAGGCTTTAGAGGGAATTCCTGCATTGGGGAGAGGCTGAAATGGGTGACTTTCCAGGTCCCTTCCAACTCTAAGATTCCGAGATTGTCAGGAGGGTTAAGACTGCATTCCAAATCGGGATTACTGTCTTCAGAGCCCTGGGAATCTCTGAATTTTAGAAATTGTTTGATGGAGTGGCTTTTCTTTTCCTTCCTAAACTCTGACTTCTTAGTCTCAATTACAGATGCATAAAAAATATTCTAAACACAACAATGGTCAGTTATGATCAATCATATGAGTTTGGCAGTGGTTAACTTTCACTTGATAATTTTTCTCATAACCATCTGCAATCCCAGGGATGTAGTTTGACTTAAAAACAGTAGGAACAAAACCCCTAGAAGTCATAGTTTCTAAGTCCATTTGTCTGGCACACAAGTCCCTGTATACACTATGCTTTCTGTTAGTGCTCAAGAAGGCCTTCACCAATTAAAGCAGCAGCCAGTGGAATAATGTGCCTAAAGTCTTGCATGTTAGGTTGTCTTTGGGCTTATAGTTCCAGTATCCAAAAGAAATGTGTGAATAGAAAACAAGGGATAAAAGAAAAAGGAAAGTCCTTAAATCCGGGGACGAATTCAACTCCATTATCAAGTGAAATTCATCAGACACCCAACACTGTCATATATAACATGGTCCCTTCATAAACGCTGTTGATAGTAGTCTGTTAATTTTGAGTCTTGGGTCTGCTGTGTGATACTAAACAAGTTATTTCACCACTGTGAGCCACATTTTCCTCATCTATAAAATGGGGATAACAATAATTCATCCTTCACAGGATTGCTTATGCTGGTTAAATGAGATAATACACGTAAAATTCTTAGCCACATTTTGGCAAGTAATACTCAATAAATGTTAGCTATTACTACTATGTTCACTAGTATTACTAGTTACCACAATCCTTTAAAACTCACTGCACTTGAGTAAACACTCAAACTGGGATTCTTCAATTCAAGGAAACCTAGTGTTCTAGTAACCAAACTTCATCAATTATTTTAAAAGTTTCAGCCACTTTATGTTGAGCCTCTTCAGCACACATCAGAAAGGTTATTCTCATCTATCAATCCCCCCATTAGGGGTTTCAATGCACAACAGCATGCAGCGAGGCCACAGGAGAGCATATATGCGTTTTTAAATTTAGACGGGCGTGAACAGTGGAGCAAACTGTATTCTCACTTGATGAATCTGATGACATGTCTTCTAGACTTTTGGAAGGCACTTTCCTAGCAGCACTCCTTTCCAAAGTTTTCAAAACAGGACTGGGTTCTTCTTCTGAACCTGTTATAAGACAAAACCGATGAACACTGCACGATACGAAAAGAAAAAAACCCTCTAACAAATGGACATTGAAATGGTAGGTTGAAAGGAGAAATTATGACATAAGCCTTCCTATTTTTACGTACTCTAAGACACACTTACTTCACAGGAAAATATTTCACCACTATTAATGTGCCCTTTTTGAAATTGATATTTGTAAACATAAACAATATAGATATCAGATTATCATATTAACAGAATTATGATCTCTTAGTTGTCCACACCTCTATTTTAGGCACATTTGTTTTGTGCCAGACTTTGAATCTTCCCACTTAACATTCTAGCTTTTGAAGACAGCCATGAAATGATTTTAGAAGCATTTAAAAAAAAATTGAAAACCATGGAAGACAGGATTCAGATGTTTAACATATGTGTATAATTGGGTACACAGATGGGTGGGTTCTCCAGATCAGTGGTTGTAGGCTTTCTGGGTTTCATGATCTAGTAAAATTTCCAATGAAATGTTATGAAATAACATGAGATAGACAACTTTTTATTTTAGTAAGACATTTTAAAGAGTGTTTTGGGGTGGTCCTATCATTTACTAATGCCTTTATAAAAGGAAAGGCATTTCAGAACCAAAAGAAAAAAAGAAAGAAAAAGAACATAACCTCAGAATAAGAACAGTTCTTAAATACATCTAAATTTACAAAAAAAAAAAAAACAACTCTAGACAGTCCTTAATTTTTCCATTTTGACAACCCCTTCATGGATAAGCTCAGGCCTGAGTACTGACATTTATCACTGTTGTGCTCTCAGTACTTACAACAGGGGCTGGCAATGAGCAGTTCAAAAATATTTGCTGAATCAATGAATGATTCAATTCATGAATCAATAAATTTATTAATAAGAAACACTTCTCTGGACAATTTTCTGAAATGCATACCAGTTCTGCCCAATGTTAATATGCATTCCACAGCAAATGGATTCTAAAATGAATTAGATTTGGGATGTTCTTTGTTCAAATTTAAAAGGTTTCTTGCTGCAGAACTTCTCAAAGATTTTAGTATGCTAATAATAAGCATAGTATCCCAGCATTTCCAAAAGTATTTGACCATGGAACCTCTTTTTGTTTTCTCCCAAAGGAGTAAATTGAGGTATTGGTTGGTTAAAAGATCAGCCACAAGTCAAATGTGTTAGTTTGCTCCCCAAGATTATGGTACCCTGTAGTTAGGTTCTTTTCCAACTCTACGCTATCCTCACTAGAGTTTGTTGTAAAATAATAATTTAAAGTATATAAAACTACAACTGGACCATTTTATACCTTTAATAGTCTTATAATTTTAAAATATCTTCTTTGGGCTCTGTCCAGGTGATTATTTTTTATTTAATTTTTTTCCTTTACAGACATAATCAGGTTAAATCTACATGATTATTTAACATTATTTCTTTTTTAGATAGGCTTTTTTATGTTCAATCAGTTATGCTGGTAACTATAAGCATGGCTGTTCACATTAGGTGACAGTACCTAAAGTAAGTGCAAATTTGCAAGCCCTTCTCCTTCTATGGGTTGGTTTACCCTAATAACTCATGGGGCAGTTCAGTAAAAGTCTACCACAGCAAATTTTACATGCTGGCTTTATTTCTGTATATGTCTAGCTTCAGGACTGGTATTTCAATTTCCAAATTTTATCAGCAACATTTGTTAAAGAGTCTTCAAGTTGAGTATACAGGATTAAAGGTGGATTCTTTGGTCAGTGCTCAAGAAGAGACCCTACAGCTACCTACGGAGGAAACTAAACCTCTCAAGTAAGCCACTCAGAAAAGCTTATCTATTTTCATTGAGATGGGAGCTAGAAAATGACAAATTCTATTAAACTACAAGAAAGGTGATCTATACTAGCTGTGCAACTTTGGTTAAAATTTCCCAGCCAGAAAACATCCTCTACCATTCTAACCAGGTAACTTCTCATTCCTATTTGCTCTGAGGTTTCTCTGCTAAAATGCCCATGTGTTGATTGAATAGCAAGCTGAAACAAGTCCTGTGTTTTACAGCCTGGCTGAAACCAGTACCACCAAGTCCACTTAGATGAATGTGGAGATCAATTAAGATCTTCATCAACTTAGCCAAGGCTGAAACCAAAGAAATGCAGCAGGCCAGGCAATGTCCTAAGGTGGAATCAGGTAAAGTCATCTGACCAAAGTCATACTCTAAAACAGGAAGATTCTGCAGATAATTGAAAACGAGAGGGAGAGAGTGGCAACAAAAACATCACAGCACAAGAATCTCAGAAAAGGAAATTTCCAGACTTATACTTTGTCCCCAGTATTTAGCTACCACTCTGGTACAATATTGCTCCTTAATGGGAAATTTGTGCCCATTTGTGGCACTTGCTTGTCACAAATCTTACTAGAGACTTCTATGAGGACTGCCAATTAACAAAGAAATTCCAGTTATTTCCAGGAGAAAAACTGGCTTAAAGGTTTTAAAGGTGCTGTCTAAACTCAAAAAGTTAATTTAAAAATATTTTGGAAACCTAAAAATTCTATAGGTAGATGAATGAGAAGTCAGACTATGTAACAGCTTTGCAGTAAAGCTGTTTCTATGTAACCGATTTGATTCAAGAATAAAATGTTTTTAATGAAGAAAGGTCCAGGAGAATTGAAGGGAGAAGAATTTAGCACCATTTGGGAATATTAAATTTATCTCAATAAAAATAATGCCATCTTTTACATCAGCATTCCATAAAGCACACTCATCATGAGTTAAAAAATTTAAAATGCTCACTGGAGGTATTTCTCCAGCTTTCCACGTTAGAACCGGTGTTTTCATCTGAAAAATCAGAGTTAGAGAAACCTTTTTCTTCCTCTTTCACTTGTCTCTCATATGGTGATGCCAGAATCAATTCAATTTTACTTGTTTTTGTAGGATTTTCTTTGTTCGTCAGGAGAGGAGTAGGTTGCCTATTTCTAGACAAATCAATTGCTTCAGGAGCCTCTTCAAAGCTAGGTTCCTGCAAAGCCTCTTGTCTCCCTGCAACCTCACTTTTACTGTCCCTATCCTCTGGGGGTTTTATAGTTTTAACGGTCTCTATGTCATGACCCACATAAAGTTGTGGGGTTCCAGGGATCTCAACCCTACTTTCAGAACCACAAAGATCTACTGATAAATCAGTCACAGCTTCATCTCCCCTCAATACTTTATTACACTGGTTGACTTGAGATTCCAAACCATGACTTTTAACTTTCATTTCAGAAGCTGCTGAGGCTGCCCAGTAAAAATGGGGCACTGCCCCCAAGAACCTGGCCTGCTCT
This sequence comes from Lepilemur ruficaudatus, assembly GCA_963574885.1. Lineage (NCBI taxonomy): Eukaryota > Metazoa > Chordata > Mammalia > Primates > Lepilemuridae > Lepilemur > Lepilemur ruficaudatus. The sequence goes on along the minus strand of CAUYRT010090669.1, from coordinate 31,842 downwards.
GACTGTGAGGGCTCCTTCTCGGGAGTTTCTTCCTTCACTGACTCCTGGAACAGATAAGGAGGAGCTTCAGATATTTCTTTAAGAAGTTTCTCAAAACCAATATCAAAAGCACTCTCAGTTATTGACGGAGCCTCAGCCTTTTCTACCGTTTCTTTTATTTCCTCAGGAAGGAATTCTGAAGCAGCTTTCCTGGGCTCCTCTGTACTACCTACTAACTTTGATGGAGAAAGAGGCCCTGTATCGCTTTCATATTTTGAGGGGGAGGTTTCAATTGTTTCCTTCAGCAGTTTTTCTAAGCCAGCACCAAATTCGAGGAACTCTGATTTGGGTTGAATAATTGTTGCCCTCACAATTTCTGCCACTTCCTGAGGCAGCTCTTTGCCATACTGCACAACAGTGAAACCAGATGAGCTAAGGGTCTGTTCTGTTGGAGACATTTGGGCACCTAAATATGATTCAACTTCATGAGTTTTATCAGGAACTACATTGAAGGAATAAAAATCCTTCCTGTCTGGAACTATGGCGTCCATTGTAACCCACGGTGGGATCACTCCCAGAGGATTTGTGGGGCTACCTGCCGCCTGTACTCCTTCAGGAAATTCTGGTTTCACTTCTCCAGGACCAACTTCCCTCCCAGCTGGGTAACTCAACCAGGCTTCTCTATGCAGCTTCTGTAATGCAGCATTTATATCATTCAAGGGCGGTTTGGGTGGAAGAATAACTTTCTCTATAGTCTCTGAAATTTCCCTTTGAGAAGGCAGTGCCCTATCCAGGGGAACAAGATGAGCATCCTGGGACAAAAACGTATCTTGGGGAGAGTTAGCCGCATCCCCGAAAGAACCCTTTCTGTAAAGATGAGAAGGCTGATCGGAGGGGTAAGAATCTTCTGCAGCCATCTGAAGCAAGTTCTCCATGTTTAGCTGGCACTCACCACTTTCAGCTTTCTGAAGGAGAGATGTATTTCCCAAAGTTGTATCACCCTCTGGAGAAGTAGCTACGATCTCTCTCTGATAGGCTGAAGTGTTGTGACTCTGTTCTACCCCTTTTTCAAAAAATCTATGCTCTTCAGGTTCAGAGTTGATTCTAGTGGTAATGGGTTCCAACTCAGTTTGCAAGGGAGAGGGTGAAGTTCCAGTTGCTTCCTTCAGACTAGCACTCAGAGTGTTCCGTGTGACCTTTGGAGGAGCTACTGTTTTGTCTACATGCTCATCAGTGACCTTCTTGGGTCCTTTGGCTTCTTCTTCAGGATCAGCAAAATCTGTCTTTTGAGGCCATGTCCTATTTTCAGAAACACTTGGTGTGAGCACGAGTTTTCCATGAACTTTTCCACCAGAAGGTTGAATTGCTGGTGATGAAGCTTCTGAAAGTAGCTTCTGTAAGCTGTCATTAAAAGTGTCTTTGTAGTCTTTAGACAAAACGCTTGTTTTCACTATGGATTCTTGAATCTCTGGGTCTGAGTAATCCTTTTCTTCCTTGAACACTGGAGTAACAAGCCATTCCGTATTCTTTTCCACATTTTCCGTTGATGACTCATTGTCTGGCAACTGATGAGTGGACTCTCTGGGTGGTCTCAATGGAAATGTGGTTTCATCTGGTAGCACCTGGAGCATGCACTTTGAGTTTAATTTCTCCATTTCCTCTTTTGCTGTAACTTTTTGTTGGCTTCTAAGTGCCTCTACTTCATGGGTATTTTTTCCTGATAATTTAATGTCACTGAATTCTTTGGGTTTCTGGCTATTAAAAGGCACAGAATTTTTTTGACTTGTTGTGGTAGTATTCTTTGCACCACTATTCCTACTGTTTGGATTAGCTTCTAAGTCCCAAAACTTTCTCAGATTCTCAAACTGAGAGTGATCATAGACCTGTTCTGCATTGGATTCATCCATTCTTTCTTTTAGAGATATAACTTTAAAGTTGGTATTTGATTCACCAACTAAAAGTCTGTCTTTCTCCAAAGGAGCATGTATTTCATTTCCAACATTTGAGGGATGTTGCAATGCTGGTAAAGTAATGTCTTTTCTAGAATGCAAATTGTCTGCCACTGGCATTCTTTGTATAGGCTCATTTGTCTTATTCTGAAACGGAGACACTTTACTTGATTGGTCAGCTGAAGGAGGGTTTTGGGATGGACCCAATATGTGGGGCCTGGTCTCTTTAGGTTTATTTGAGGAATAAAAACTGGAGAGTGGGGGTGCTTGATCATCCTCATCCAGGACCACTCGTTTGGCAATGACCCAATTATTTTCACTCTGGTCTGTAGATAAGCTGTCTATGGCCATACTCTGTGACTTCACAGGCTGACATGCTTTAACAGAAGGTTGTGCCAGGCTGGCTAAAGATGTGGGCTCTTTATGAATTAACTTGGCAGCTTTTTCTCCTTCCCAAAAGGATATTCTCTCACTCACTCTTTTGTATTTCTCTCTTTGCACTTGGTTCTTGGGAGCCTCACCAGCTTCTTGTTGCAGTTGGACCTCAGGCTTCTTCCCAGGAGATACATTTTTGGCAACCCCAGGTGGTGACTCAATATTCTCTGGCTCTAAGGAAGCTTGCAGGATGTGAGTATTTGCTCCTTTGCTCTTTCTCTCTGCTTTCATGTTGTCTTTCAAATTTGGTTCTTTGAAAATTGTTGAAGAGTCAAAATTCACTTCTGAGTCTCCTCTATTTTTTTCATGAACATAAAGCTTGGGTTCTTCTTCACCAAAGCTGCCAGTATTCTTAGTGTTGCATGGAACTTGGTCTTCTGCATAAGATCCCTTGAGAACACTGAAGGAATGGTTATTGGCTGGAGGAGGTACCCCATTTTCTAAGCTTTTTGAATCTTGACTATAGTCCATATTTTCACTCCTTTGACTTGGGGTACCACAGCTTTCAAATGGTTGCAGTATACCAAGGCCTTCCTTTGGGGTGCCTTTTTGGGTTAAATTTATAGATTTGGATTTGATATCCACATCATTATATTGGCCATTTCCAGAAAGTGGCATATCTCCTTCTACCTGAAATGTTGAGTCAGATCTCACCGGCGTCAATTCAACTTTGGTGGATGATAGGACCTTTGAGCCATTTTCTTTTGGATTATTGTCATCTGTCACCAAGGCAATAGCAACCTGTGAGTTTGAATTTATTTTTTCTTCGGGCTCTATTTCTTGGGGAAGTTGGAGGGATGTCTTATTGTCATCTGAATGAGAACTTCGGTTAAACCAGTCTAGGACTTTAGATATGGAATCATCAGTTGTCTTCCTTATCTCAGTGGCATATGAACCAGAGTGTGAGAATGTCTTAGCTTTTAGAGCCAGCAGAGGAGGGGGCTTACCTTGCTGATGGTCTCTAGAACTGCGACCTGGCACCTGAGATGGCTCAGGCTCAACACAATGAGACAGTTCACCTGCAATATAGAAATGCTTTGCTAAATAAGAAAAAAACATGCATAAGGAACTATTATTCAATCATTCACATCATATTTTTAAAAAGGCACGTTTTATCTCACTTTTTATATAACTAATTGTTTGTACCAGCATTTTCAGGGGTTATAGTCGTCTTAATTAAGGTGTCCTACCAAAGCTGCCCTATGACAGTAATGGAAGGTAAATGTAGTATGGGGTATAGACCTAATTGGGAAATTTCCTCAAAGTCCCTTGTTTATTTTAAAAATTCATGTAAATTTTGCATTCTCCTCCATGTTACATTTTAAATATTAATTTTCTCCTACTCTCAAATCTTTGCAAAAAACTGACCACTCCAGGAAGGTACACCATGCTGATGTTATGACTTCACCTATCCCCTGGCATAATGTCATGAACCCTCAATGGGGCTTATACCCAAGTTTGAGGAGCACAGACTTAAGTGATTTTAGGAGTTAGAAAAACAACTTTCAAGTAAGCCAAAACAAGAAATTCCTTCCACAACATTTGAATGGGACAATGAGGATATCAGCATTCCTGGGCCTTATCCTGATATACTAAACCAGAATCTCTGAAGACGGGGCCTAGGAATCTTTACTAACAGCTATCCTAGTAATCATTTTGCACAATGAAGTTTTTTTTTTTGAGACAGAGTCTCACTCTGTTGCCCAGGCTAGAGGGCTGTGGCGTCAGCCTAGCTCACAGCAACCTCAAACTCCTGGGCTCAAGAGATCCTCCTGCCTCAGTCTCCCGAGTAGCTGGGACTGCAGCCACACACCACCATGCCCGGCTGATTTTTTTCTATTTTTCATACAGACAGGGTCTCACTCTTGCTCAGGCTGGTCTCAAACTCCTGAGCTCAAACAATCCGCCCGCCTCGGCCTCCCAGAGTGCTAGAATTACAGGTGTAAGCCACCGTGCCTGGTCTGCACACTGAAGTTTTAAGAACCATGATCTCAACAGACCCTTCCGCCATGCTCCATTTCCTTTCTACCATTTGTAAGTTAGAAATTATTTCTATAAGCTAAATAAACTAAAACGAAGATTGATGGAGAATATGATCTCTACCTGTTCTCTGATTTAGACTTATCAATGGCTAGGAGGCCTCAGAAGGATATTTAAGTTTTTTCTAAGCTATCTAGAAAGCAGAGAGTCTTTTCCGAGCCTTAATCACAGTGCACACAGTTCATTTGGATCATGGAACTCAGGCATTTCCTTACGACTCATTAGGCATTTAGTTAAGACCCTTTAGTTAAGGCTCAGATGTTTTAGTATTTCTACTTTTCCTAAAATGCTAAACATGTACAGGGATGGTCCTAAAATTGTGTGAGCTGAATTTCTAGGAAGTTAGCCATATTTCAAATGCACTAGAGGACATGCCAGTTAATAAGTCTCTATCTTTAATTTTAATCATCAACTCTGGCTAAGTGTGAAAACAACAAAGAGATTATACAATAATTGGCACATAGTAGATGTTGGTTTCCTTTCTTAAGTACGTATTGTACTACTAAATATATGTCAATAAGTGTGACTTTTTCCTCTGAGAGACCTTTAAGAATTCTGTCTTAGTCTGTTTACAGACTATTTAATGGAGATGAAAAAAAATATTTGTGATAAACTGTCAGTGAAAAAAGAAGTCTGGGCAGTACAAACACAGTTTACAAATTACATTCATGCATAAAAATTATTGGAACTCCAACTAAATGTTAGCTATAGTTAATGCTGGGTGATGATATCACAGACAAGATTTTTTAAAATTCTGTGTGCATTTCTTCTTCTTGAATATTTTACAGTTAAATATACTGGTTTAAAAATAAGAATATTTATTTTAAAAATTCAGTGCCGGGAATGGTTTGTTTCCTCTAAGGATTTTTTTTCCAGTATGATAATGAGACATTGACTGTCCTGAAGTTCAGAGCTAAAGTCAAACCCTTATGATTCACACACTTACTATTTTTTGGTCCTGGTTTTCTTTTTATATTCCAGTATTACTTGTATATATTTTTGTGATGAGCAGAAAGGGGAAAAACCAGGGCATTAATGAGTAAGCAATGTTTTATTCATAAGTACTCTGTGAGACCAGATGGGCTGCCAGTCAATCAAAATGGGTTTAGTTGATGTTTTGCTCCCAAATTTAATGGTCAGTTGGGATTTAAAAATCAGAAAACACAAATAAATAAATCCAAAATTACAAAAGTAGCCTGTGAGAAAACAGGTACAGTTTCCAAAACAAGACAGGCTTACCAAATTTTTCTATCCATTATAATAAAGGGAAATATTGTCAAAGAAATTTTTTGTGTCTTTTGAATAAACATCTAGGTAAACATCATGCAATTATTTGTCAACATTTGGTCAAACAATAATTTCCTTTAATATGAATTCTATTGTTTCTTAAGAAAACATTTGCTAATTTTTAGTTTTTTTAAAAAAGCTGTCATGTTCAAATGATTTTAAGTGTCTTTTAAGAAATGGATTGACTATAAAATGGAAAAAGCTGTAGGGCTGAGCAAAAGTGACTCAGAGTTAATCTAATACTGACTAATAAGAAAGAAGGAGAGTAGGAGAGTTAAAAGTTTGACTGTTGCTATCATAAATTTTCCTAACTGTAAAGAAATTATCATAGAGTTGGATGCAGATTTATTGAAGATGAGAGAGAGTATACAGCATAATTTTTCCCATTGCTTCTGTTTTTTAAAATCTAAGAAATTATGATTATGGGGCATAATCATAAAGGTATCAGAAAGTAGTTTGAGGCATGCCTTGAGAGTGGTGACACCTTCAAGACAAGACTAGTTAGCAGGAAAAAGCAGTCATTCATTGCCTCTCAATTCATACCACTTAAAGGAAAAAGTCCCTTTGGTGCTTTTAAAGTGTAAAAACAAATGGCTGCAGGCCCTGGGCAGGCCAAAGTCTGAGGCATTTTCATAATTAGTACTAAAGTCTAGTTCCCATCCTTTGAGGCTAAGAAAGTGAAGGTTCTCTTGAGATTACAAGAGAAACCAAAGTTTGGTAAAATGATAATTAATAAATCTACATTAGATGAGTAGTAATATATTTACTCTGTACAAAGATATTAGCATTCCTTTAATTCTTACCCTCTCTATATATACCTTAATTTAACTAAAAAATATTGCCATTTGTTTAAATAATTGATATGGGGGGGGGTTGTTTGTTTTTTAGGGTAAAGCATAATGGGCCAGAAACTGTGCAATCCTGTTTCTTTTCCTTATTCATGATCAAGGGAAACTTCCAAACCTATTAAGAGGTTTAAACATTTCCCAGGGGCATCTGCCCGAATTCTAGCTGGAATGCCTAAAAGGTAAAAAAATAGGCTTCTACAGGGCTGGCTGGCCTGGTCATTCCAAGAACACTGGGTCAGTTTTTATAACTTGGTAGTGACAACTTTCTTACCAGCAGGGCTTTTGGGCAATTCTGATTCAAGCTTTGTTAATTCTGATGATTTCTCTTTGTGTTCACTGACGGTGGATGAATTCTCAAAGGACTGTGGTCTCGCAGTTCCAACTTCTGAATGAGAATGGAGCCCATTAATTGGAAAAGAACCTGAAGTCATTGGCTGATGTGCCTCATTTTTTGATACATTTGGGCTTGAGGCTGACTGATGGAAAGGTTTTCTGTACTGGAAAGACTTAGGATCATTCTGAAACTCATCTATGTCCCCTGTATCTTCTGTTCCATTCTTCAACCTATCAGATTCTAAAACACTAAATTCTCCCACTTCCCGGCCATGGACTAGCCCAGGACTCTGTGGAAGTTCATCCCTCACTGCAGAGAATCTCACATGCTTTAATTGCTCCAATGAGTTTGAGGAGGAGTCATCTTCTAAAGAATGCTCCTTTTCAGAAATTCTTTCATGGATGGTTAGGCCGGGTGACACAATTTTGCTTTTGGGGTCCAAGTTCTGGTTAAAACGAAGAAGAGTTTCTGAGTCAGTGCTACTGGAACTGGAATTACGCTTGAGGATCCCTTTCGGAGCCCCTCTTGTGCTCAAGGATTCTGTCCTTTGTCTAGGAAAAGACTGGCTATCCTCTTGGTTTAAATCATTTGATTTGTAGATCATTTTCCTGGCTTTGGGGATTGGAGCCTTGATTTGAGATCCATTTGAAGAGCCTGGCAAAGTCTGCTTTGACTTCTCTAATGTTTGGCTTGAAATATCTAGGATAGGTGACTTTCCTTTTGACTCTGAAAATTCACCTGAAAATTAAAACACATTAGGTGATATATATATATATATATATCATATGGAGAATAATGCTGCAACTTAAAATACCTATCATAAACTTAACCTATAGTTAGTAAAAGCATTGAAATATTAAGGACAGTAAAGTAGGTAGTATAAGTGCAGACCTAATGTGAAAAGCCTTTAAAAATTCATGCATTGTGTTCTCACCCATATGTGAGGGCTAAATATTAAAATAATTGATCTCATGGAGACAGAGAGTAGAATGATGGTTACCCAAGGCTGGGAAGGGTAGCAGGGAATGGGGGATAAATCGGGGATGGTTAGTGAGTACAAAAATATAGTTAGATAGAATGAACAATATTTGATAGCAAAACAAAGTGACTATAGTCAACAATAAGTTATGGTATACTTTAAAATAACTAAAAGGATGGAATTGGAATGTTCTCAACACAAAGAAATGATAAATGATTGAACCTCAATTACCCTGATTTGATTAATACACATTATATGTCTGTGTCAAAACATCATATGTGCCCTATAAATATATACAACTATCATGTACCCATAGTAATTAAAAATAAAAATTATTAAAAAACAAATCAAGGGCCAAGAAAAAGAAAAAAAAATAAAAAAATTCATGCACTAGAGCACAGAAGATTTTTAGGGCAGTGAAACTACTCTGTATAATACTACAAGGGTGAGTCTATTGGATACATGCCATTATATATTTGAGTATTATGTATAGAGGGTGCAATACCAAGAGTGAACCCTGATGTAAACTATGGAGTTTGGGTGATAATGATGTCTCAGTGTAGTCCACCAACTGTAACAAACGTACCACTCTGGTGCATGTTGCTGGTAATGGGGAGGCTGTGCCTGTGTGGGGTTAGGGTACCTATGGGAAATGACTGTATCTTTTGCTCAATATTGCTGTGAACCTAAAACTGCTCTAAAAGTGTCTATTAAAAAATTAATGCATGAACTTCATTGCACAGTACATTTAAGATTACTGTTTTACATACTTTGAGATATTTTACACTCAATACAGAAATTTTTTTTAAAAAAAATAAAAAATTTGCTCAAAGGATGCTTAAAACTAAAATAGAAGTCGCTTAAAAAATTCATGTATAGAAATCAGAAAAGGAAACTCAATTTTTAAAAAATAAAATCCTAATACCTAAAACAAAAATTTGTTTTTTCAAAAAGTTAAAAACAAACAGGTAACATGTTTCAGTGACTTTTTTCCATAAAATATTTTATGTAACATAAAATGTGCCCAGTAGAAAGTATAATATTAAAACAGGCCAACTGAGAACCCTAGCTCCACTGTTCAATTGTCAATTTTCTACTCCTGACCAATCTTTTAATGTTTGTGGAATCTTCTTAGAGTTGCTTTTGAAGAGATTGAATTGTCTAGTATTTCCTCTTAACATATGTAAGAATGATAAAATTCCATAAAGGCAGATTTATATCAATTAAACCACAAACCTGATCAAATGCTTCTGGGCAACTGGGCTGATAATTACAGATTAGAGGAACACAACATTGTCAAGAGGCCTTTTCTTCTTGAGGCAACCTCTTTTAATTTTAAACAGAAACGTGTGGGTACATGGTAGGCATCTAATTAATACTGTTAAGTGAAAGACTGAATGCCTCTGGCAAATAAATTTCCCAATTCACTGATGAGGGAACCCGAGGCATGGAGGTCACATAACAAGCAGCAGCTCCAAGATTAGAATGCATGAACTTCCAGTTTCTAAAATTTATGCTTTCTCTTTCTCAAGGAAGAAACCAATGGGCATAGTAGAATAAGAAAGTCTTCAGGACTTTTCACTTTCTCTTGGAAGTTATTTTAGTGAAAGGAACTCTGAGAATTTCCCTTAGTCCACAGATAACAAAGATAAAACTATCTAGTCCACAAAAATAATATTTACCCTCTTTTGAAGTCTGAAATAAGCCAGCTCTTCCATTTTTTGACTGTTCATTTTTGGTTTGTTGCGATGAATGATCTTCTGGCAACTTGGAGCTATTAAATGGATTCTTCCTTTGCTGGGGAAAAATATTGTTTATTAAACTTATTTTAAATGTCATGTAGCAACTCAGTGTTAGCAAATGCTTACTATCTCCAGTTTTGATAGTTTTATCCAGTAAACTCTGGCATGTTTGAAAAATAGTTGTCCTGATTAATCTGGTTAGCACAGAATTATCATATATGCCATACAAAAAAATTGTAAAAATATACTTAAAGCCAGAGTCCTGCAATGTTAGATCAGAAACAAGCATTTAAATCAAAGTTCCAATTTACAGGTAAGAAAACTTGGCTCTGAATAGAGCAAAGACCTGGTCAAGGTCAAAGCAAACTTGGGTCTCTCATCAGGTTATATTCCCATCAGTGCTTTTTCTACCACATTAGACTCTCAATGTGCTAGATTACACCTGTCTAGAATACAATTGTAATTGACTTTTCCTAAGGATTTAGAAGACACTTTAGGTATCTTGAAGTGCCTCATTGTCATTATTATGCTCATCAATTCTAATGACAAAAGGGTATCGATTAATAGGAATTTTTAATTAACATAAGACTGAATACCAATGTTTACTGTCTACAGTTTCATAAATTGGCAATTCCCTCCCTGAAGCAGACTTCTAACAGAGATTCAGGAAGCTATGAGTAGGAATAAGGACTGACATGGAACTAACAAGGCACATTCCATATGCTTAAAAGAAGCAGTACCAAATAGTTTCAGACTTTTTACTCACTAGGGCTTTGGTCCCCAACCCCCAGGGTCCCCCAGGCTGTGGGACAGGTACCTTCCTCTGTGGCCTGTTAGGAACTGGGCCGCACAGTAGGAGGTGAGAGGTGAGGGAGGGAAGCTTCATCTGTATTTACAGCTGCTCCCCACAGCTCACACCACTGCCTGAGCTCCGCCTCCTGTCAGATCAGCGGCAGCATTAGGTTCTCATAGGAGCGCAGAACTCTACTATAAACTGCGCATGGGAGGGATCTAAGTTGCAAGCTCCTTATGAGAATCTAATACCTGATGATCTGAGGTGGAGCTGAGGCAGTGATGCTGGGGAGCAGCTGCAAATACAGATTATCATTAGCAGAGAGGTTTGACTACACAATAAATGTAATACACTTGCATCATCCCGAAACCATCCCCCGCCCTGCTCCATGGAAAAATTGTCTTCCATGAAACCGGTCCCTGGTGCCAAAAAGGTTGGGGACTGCTGCCTTGGGCAAGGAATCTGGGTCTTCAGCAATGGATTAACGTGGTATTTGTCAACGTTTTCTACCACAAGAAAAACTGTAAAAATTATTGATATTTTATAACAAAAAGAGTACTACGAAATTCTCTTTATTTTGTGGTGCTTTTGATAAAATGAGAAAAATAGCATTCTTGCCAAAAATGAGATTTTTAAAGTCTGGGTTCAATCTACCTTAGCTGGAGACACAGCTGGTTTCCTTGTGTTTTCCTGGGACATATCAGTCACAGGGGAAGCTGGATTTAGCGCACTAGAACTGCAAAAGAAACAATTCAGAGAATAAAACATCACCCTTTGAGGAAGCATAAATCTGCCTCTGAAGCTGAAAGTTCTTAAGGCAGGCTGGAAGACGAAGCTGGCTTAAAGGTATGAGGATTCTCTGAAGGAGGATTCCCTATCCCCAGAACAGGACAGCGCCAGGGTGGAGTAAGGTAAGAGTGAATGGAGAGAGGTGAGTTGAGCAGGCCCCCTCCTGAACATCTTCTCCTTCTGCTCTTGAGTAAGAAGGGCAGAAGAGGGTCATGGAGGCCCTGGAAGGGGGTGTGGGGGAGCAACCTGCTCAGACTTCCTGCTCTAGTGGCCTTGCCTCAGGCATAGGTGGTGAAGTCACTATTGGCTGAAACCACTGTACCCTATTAAACATCACCACTTCTTAGCACAATCACAGAGTTAAGAGCTCAGAAAACATCTGAGGAGGTGCTGACTTTTCCCCACACAGCAAAGGAACCAAAGCCCTGGGGAGAGGAGCAATTTGCCCCAGGGCCACAGAACCTTGCCCAAGATTATTGTCACTAAAATCATGGGCTAGATGTTCCCACAGTTTCATTTCCTTTCCTTATCTCACCTCTGTACTTCAATTGCTAATTTTGTACAAATTTAGCCCCAGAAAAAGGATGAACTCTTGAGGATGCCATCCTTTCATTATCCTCCTCACTGTTCCAGAAAGGAATTACAGCAGATGAGGCAGATGTATATAAAATACAGCTTGATCACATGGAGGCAAGAAAATGGGAAAAAAGGGATGGGAAGGGATAGGTGGGGAACAGAGTAGGAAATTATAATAGAGCCAGAATTAAGGCTAATAGACACATTATAGGAGGCCTCTATTCTTGCAATAGGTGTGTACAAACTTGAATCAAGTTATCTAGGAGCAAAAGCAAAAAGGAAAAAAAAAAAGAAACCTGGTCGTTGATAAAATCCAGTGTCTATACAATAAAAACAACCAGTAGCTGAGAACTAGAAAGCAATTTTCTTGAGTGTCATTTTAAGAAGCCATTGGGTGATATGAGGAACAACATCCTTACAGCAGATACTATGCTCATTTTCTCAGAGTGTTTTGTATGGTCTCCCTTGAGTAAATAAAGCAGTCACATAATCGAAGGACCTGAGCCAGGCACTGATGGTTGAGGGGTCTCCATGGAACACCCATCTTCTTCTGCCATCTTCTTCCTTCTCCCTTCCCACTCACCAAGCCCAAAGGATAAGCAAAGTCTCTGTGTTCTTCTCTCTCTGTTCCCTGGAATTCCAGTTCCTGTGCTTCCAGGACCCCAGCCTCAACTGCCCATATTGCACATCATGTTGTTCCTCTTTCCTACAGATGACATCAGTCTTTCCCTTACAGAACTCTATCCAGCTATGAGTTTCATGTCTACTATTCAATCTCCTATGTATACATTTCTTATCTCTCACAGTAAACTGGGAGATCCCTCAAGAATATCTTGACCATCTTTATATCCCTGCAGTGCCTCACACAGTGCCTGGTACATGACAAAATAAAGGCCAACTGAGCCAGTGCCAGAAGAGGCAGCAGCAGACAGGAGGCTGGGTTTTTTTTTTTTTTTAATCAATGTTGTTTTCCAAACTACAATGAGGTAGAGTATTTAGGTATTAAACAAAATGTCTTTGTTTCTGCTATTCAAAAAGCAAAAGAGAGGAAGAAACAAAGCAGTCTGAACACATGGTCAGGCACTAAAATACCAGAAACAGACAGTATTCATTGGGTTACACTGTAGTTGGGATGGGGGAAATGGGATAAGGGTGGGATACTTGGTTAGCTACAGTTCACAATCTGTTTTAGGAAAAATGAGAACAAGAGTCTTATGCCTCAAATTTTGTCCAAAAATACAGCTACTTCCTAGTAGCTCTGCTTCTCTCAAGGAATACTGCAAATGTTTTGCTCACTTGTCTTTTATTGGGCAATCATCAGTAAGGTAACCATCTTATTCTCAACTGGTCATTGCCACATCTCTGTGACGTACTTCATTCTCCCCATTTTACTTGTGAGAAAACTGAGCCTTGAAGAGGTTAAGTAACCTGATTAAGGTCACAAAATTAGTGAAATTGCTGGGGATTTGAACCCAGGTATGTCTGACTCCAAAGACAATCATGATAATGTCGAGGCTATACTGCCTCTGATTTCTTGCATTATTAAAACAGTGTTTTTGGCAAGAGGACCAGAGGCAAGTCTGGGTGATTTTTCATTCCTAGTGACTCACACAGCTGTCTCTTCTTTTCCACCTCTACTGATACCTCCTTTATTTCTGCCAACTGTATTGGCTTCACATCTGGCCTCCTGACTCCTAAGTTCCACTCTCCTAATCCATTTGGCATTCTATCACTAAGCTGGTCCAAATGGTCCAAAATGCAACTTTGATCATGTCCCTCTTCTGTTCATTACCATTACCTGAATCCTTAAGGCTCGTGGAATGAAGTCTGAACTCCTTGGCAAGGCACTTGAGACCATCCACCATCTGCCCCAATATACCTTCCCAGTCCTCCTTTCTGTTGACCATTCCTGCCAAGTGGTCAATCTACTTACTGCCCCAGAAACTCACCTGACTGCCATTTCTATTCAACTATCCCCCAGCCCCTCCCTGTATTTTCTCTGCTCTCTTTGCCCAAATTTTCCCTATCATCTGCAAGTCCAGTCTGAATCTCCCTTCGTGTATCAGCCTGGCTAGGAGTGAATTTCCCTTGTCTCAATTAGTACAGCACATTTTACTGGTACTTTGGATTAGGAATTTGCTCCCTGCCTGGCACTGTTTGTTGTCATGTGGTCAGATCTTCATATATAGATGCCTTATTTTTCCTAAGAGAATATGGTCTCTTTATAGCCAGATACTGTGTCTTTTGTTTCTTAGAATTCCTCTCAGAGGGTAGTAGACTGTGTCCTGAATATGAAAGATCTCAATCCATTCCACATGATGAGATTTTTAAACTGTGAAGCAAGCCAAATTCCACATCCTGTGCTCTGTAACTTTCTTCCCTCAGGCGCTCTTCAAGATGGACCTGTGATATTAGAAGCAGCTCTTAGAAAAAATTAGTGTATTAAGAAGATTATTAAAATGTGAGACTATGATTTTGGCATTAGGGCTCCCGTCCTAAAAATGTCTGCATTTTAATACAAGTGTTGGAAGCCTTAACTAAAAAGAATAAATAATGTTAGCTACTGTGGAAGGGCCACTGGGGGAAGAAGTAGGACTTTACAGCACTCTAAAAATCACACCACATAGGCAGCTGGACACCCCATCTGCCTTCTATATCCAGCCATAAAGTGCTCCCACGCACATGCAGGAACTTTGAAAAATTTTTGAATCTTTACCAGCCATTCTCTCTAAAACAGTTAAAAATAACAGCAGATATACCTTCCTCTGTGGTATTTTTTTTTAGCTTAAATATTAACAGTTTGTACAACCAGAAACAAATTCTTCAAGTGATGTTTTTCACATGTTTTTTGTTGTTTTGATCTCTCCCTCTGGACTGTGAGTTCCTTGGGGGCTCATGCTGTGTCTCATCCCCAGCACCCAGCACTGCGCTGGCATGTGTTGGCACTCAGTGAAGCTTGAACAAATAAACAAATGAAGAAACGGCTCAGGGATGGAGGGAAGCAAATTAGAAAATATAGTATGTCAAGCCCTTCAAGTCAGTATTTTTTTAAGTAAAATATTAATTGGGGGCATGCATGGATCTCCAGTGCTGCCACAGCTCATGCTACAGATTTGTTGAACATGAATGTTTCCATCCAAGCATGAGGCATTTTGATGTCACAGTGAAACTATTCCTGCTACAACTGATTTGAATAAATCCAAGATCTTACAGGATTAAGAAGGATTTTTTTAAGAGCTCAATATAAATGTACGCCAGGTCTCCAAGAAATGAAATATATGCATTACTGATTTCGCTATGAATCCTAGAAAAAAATATAAAATGCATTTTCCCATACGTAGATCAGCTCATCTCTACCCTGCCTTTGACAGTAAGCTAGTTACCTTACACTGACCTCATTACTGGAGGTAAAGGCAAGTAGTTAATCCTTCTGGAAGAGGAAGATGGATATATACAAAAGCCTTCCAGGAAAAAGAAATTAGTAGGAAAAAACTATTCCAGAGCTAAAGATCTGGTTTAAATGGATTGTTTGATATTCCACAGAGGGTAAGATGGAGGGAGACTGGTGTCAGAAGTATCACTAAAGCACAGGCAATGAAGCTCAAAGACTAGCATTTTTGGTTTACTACACTGACTTAAACAATAGCGTTTTAATTCTACCAAAAACAAAGTTTGGTGAGGATGCACAGTTTTGCTTGCAAGGAAACTCATCATTTTCTTGCCATTTCATAGGTAAGTGCCCAGAGGAAAACCTGCCAAGGCCATGGAATAAAATATCAGAGTGAAGGGTTTTTTTCTGTTCTCCCTGAACTCATTTTGGAGACATTCTCTGGAGATGTTTTTGAATAATGGCCATCACAAACCTCGACAGCAACCAAGTCCCTTCCTACGTCCATGCCTTCTAGTTTCCCATCTTGAATGCTCCTCTCACACTGCCCAGCTGACAGTCAATAACCAGAATCAGAACTGTGAGCATTCAGAATTTTCCCTTTGCAGCTACAGAGGAAACCTTATTTTCTGCTCCTCTGCTCGTAAACCTTTCTCTACTTCCTTGTGCTACAGGTGCAAACAAAGGTGAATGCGGAAAGAATGCAGGTGGCTGCCAGTGCTTGACTACATGCTGGGTACCCATAGCATTTTAATTCTTCATGGGTAGGACCCCACAGAATTGTGCCCACAGTAAAAAGAAGATTCTTGCCGCAGAACTTATTAGAAAAACTCCTTCAGAAACTGTAATAATTAGTCACTGTTGCCTCATACTCCCTGAATCCTGGCTAAGAAAATATTGACAGGCATTGAGTCATTCTTTTGAAGTTCACTTAGTCTAAAAGTACAGGCCCCAAAATACACTTAACACACCCAGTTTACAAAGTTTAAAGTATAGGTGAGAAACATTGCAGGAACCTGATACCGAGTAAAGTAGTAGTTTCTGACAAGGAAAGAAGGAAGTAAAAAATAGCTCCTCCTACAGTTCTGCATGATTACTATCCCTGCCACGTATTATAGGGTTGGCCTTCAATGAGCAAAGCATGCTGGGTACATCTAACATCTTTATTCTTGCCTTCTCGACCATACTTCATCCATGAAATAATAACATAATTATAATGCCACCCGGAAATGGCCATTTTCTTTCTTCCTGAGAAGTGCCAAGTGATTCCCATAACTCTTTTATTTAATCTCACATCATCCTGGTGAGGCAATTCTGTTCCGATTTACAGATGAGACCAGGAAGACTTGTCTGAGGTCACTCACACAAGGAATGTAGAAAACAGTGGAGATGCAAATCATGAATGCCATGTTATTAGCTTCAAACGGAGGAAGAGTGAGAGAATACCCACCCGCCCCATGGGGTCATGAGGAAAATAAGTCTGGCTATGAGGGCCATGGCACCTCAGTTTCTCAGGCCCTTTGAGATGAAATGAGTTACTAGATGAAGAATGGGAAGTCTGACCCAGATAAAACTGGGCAATGAGCTATTTGTCCCTGACAAATCTTCTCCTTTCCCATTCTGTAGCGCCTGTTCCCAATTCCTTCAGCTGGTCAGTGCTCTGATGCTCCCTAGTCTCCATCATCCCAGCTCTTAAGAGCTGTTCTCAGTTCCCTGGAGGTGAATCTCAATGACTGTGTTCTTTCTCCTAGGGTTTCTAATATTTGTAGTCTCATCTTTCTTTATGGAAGAAATGTGTTCATCCTACAGTAGTCCCCAACCTTTTTGGCCCCAGGGACTAGTTTCATGGAAGACAATTTTTCCATGGACCAAGGGTGGTGGGGTGGGGTGGGGAGTCATGGGTTGGGGAGAGGTGGTGTGGAGTTCAGGCAGTGAGACACAGCTCATTTCCTAACAGGCCACACATCAGTACTGAGCTGCGGCCTGGGGATTGGGGACCACAGTAGACAGTTGGCGAGTAGGGAATCACCAAGGGGAAGGAAGTAAGGTGTTCCTCACACTCTTTCCTGGGCTTCCTAAAATATCTGTGTGTATGCAAGAGCCCATGGTTCCATTTCTTGAGCACTTACTATATGCTATGGACTGTATTAAGAATTCTATATTCACGAGCTAATTAAATGCTCAATAATTCTGCTAGCAAATTATTATTACTCCCATTTTAAAGCTGAGGAAGTAAAGGCCCAAGAAGTTAAGTCAATACTACTTACAAGGTCACAGTATCAATTACTGTGACTACTGTTGAGGTGTTTTAACTTCTAGCCAACGCGGCATCTACAGATATAATAGAACATTACAAATAGTCCCAGAGGGGAAACAGTACAGCCTACAATTCATGGAAAACAAATGATCCCCTCTCCAACTGGGAAATAGATAAATAAAGGGTATATTAATAGTGTTAGTATTCTATTATCCATGAGACATAACTTTACATATTTGACTTTGAAATGCCTACTGGAACCTATATTATACACCCTCCCCTTCACCTATAAACTGCATTGGAAATATTCCTGTTCCCCAAGTGTCTCAGCCTTGGCCCTGACTCAGTGACTGTCCCACCAGCAAATTCATTGACTTCATCCCTGTTGGAGACTCTGAATCAAACTATCATCACTGAGGAGCTAGAGACAAAATGCAATTAACTGCCTCTCCCACCAAAGGGTAACAACTGTACCCTTAAGGGCCAGATTCCAATAGGAAGATCCTTAAATACCTAAAAGCAAATCATTACGATTTAAAAGGTGTGTAGCAATGTCACCCCACAACTGGCTATTTCTTAGGAAGGACGTACAAAGGTACATTTTGATTGTTCAGATAATAACATGTATGGAAAACACCAAAAAAAAAAATTAAGACTGAAATACTGAGGACAATCTGTATCTTTAAGAGGCATTTATTGAGTATGTACCATGTGCCAGTTATTCTACATATGTTATCACTCATTCTCATCATAGCCTCTTAGGTATACATTATCATTCTTAGCTGTGATTAAGAACACAGACTCAGAAAGGTTAAATGATTCAGACACAGTCAAATGGCTAATAAATGTCAGATTCAGAATTTGATTTCATGTCTGTCTGGTTCCTGTGCTTGACATTCTTCCATTGTACCAGGCTGTTACAATGCAATCATAATGCATTGCTTCCCTGAAATGACTTATTCTCCTGTATTCATTTTAGAGTACCTCTTCATTCTACTCCAAGGAGAAATCCTCAGTACAAATTAAAAAAAAAAAAAAAAAAAAACACTGTTTCTGGTGCCAGAAGAAATCACCACTTAACATTTTAATTTTATTTCAGATTCAGATTTATTAGAAATTCTAGGAGCTGGGAAAGAGTACTGCTCAGGATTTGTCCCCAGAATTCCCAGATTTGTCCCAGAATTCCCTAGGCTCCAGAATTCCCTCATACACTGCCCCCTTCCCCATGCCCATAACGCCAGTCTGGCGTTTGTACCCACAGCCCGCCATTTTGCCTGTACAGCACACCAAGCCATGAGACCCACATGCAGCAGTTCTCCCCACAAACTCCGTCTTACCTTAGGCTCGTTGGTGCTGCATCTTCTTCTGGCTCTTCCACAACACCAGCTAGCTCTGAGGGAAGGAAAGCATCTTTGTTGACATTATTCACCCAGCTTTCCTTCGCCCCATTTGCTCTGTCCTTACTCTGCTCAGCTGAAACAGGAAATGATAAAGACAGGAGGGTTATCTCTCGCCTCTATGACCTACAACTCTCTTATTGGCTGGTATCAGGCTGGAACCTGAACCTCAGGCCTTCCTAGTGCCAAGGCAATCACGGAATCTGAGCACCGGGATTAGAATTACATCTGTGAGAGCAATCAGTAGATTCCCACGATGTTAGCTCCCCGCAAGCAGAGTCTCCCAAGAGCACACGGGTGCTCTTAAATGTGCAAGCGACTCCAGAGACCACTAAAGCAAAATTGAGACTGCCTCTAGGCTAATCTGACTTGAACTGGTGTCAGGACCAAATGTACATTGGCCGGGGGATGCTCAGAGCAGGGAGTCCTCAGAGACACAGAAGCAACATCATTACCAAGCATTTAGTGAACAGCTACAATGTGCCCAACATAATGCTTGGCTCTAAGACACAAAGGGGAACAGACGATTCTAGTCTTGAATGTCCCTCTCCACTGCCTCCTCCTCCACCTTCCGGTTTCTACACATCCAAATTCTAAATATTCCTCAATCACAGCTCATATATCTGAGCCTCCATAAAGCCTCTGTGCTCCCTCATCAGGAAATCACCTCTTTTGCCTCTGAACACCCAGGATTCTTTCTGAACTTCTCTGAAAATGAGCATCAACTGAATGATGACTAACTACCAGGTACTATGCCGAGTTCCTTGCATGCATTATCCTATGAGGCTGGAGCTATTTTCCAAGTTTATAGATTTGGAAATTGAAAATCAAAGAGTTCAAGAACCTTGCCTAAGGCCACATAGCCAATAAGTGCCAAGAATACTTTCATCAGTGTTAGAGTGAAAAAGCAACACCGGGGCTCCCAATTTCGAATTACTTTCCAGGGTGGTATCCCCATAAGTCCCTTTATACATAAGTCTAGTTTCTTCAACTGCAAAATGGAGTTCATAGTATTAACTAGTACGCCTTAAGATTTCTGAAGGTCTCAGTGGGGTTTTTTGTTTGTTTGTTTTGAGACAGGGTCCTGCTCTGTCACCCAGGCTGGAGTGTAGTGGCACAATCATAGCTCACTATAGCCGCAAACTCCTGGGTTCAAATGATCCTCCTGTCTCAGCCTCCTTAGTAACTGGGACTACAGGCATGCACCACCACATCCAGCTAATTTTTAAAATTTTTTGTGGAAATGGGGTCTCACTATGTTGTCCAGGCTTGTCTTAAACTCCTGGCCTCAAGCCATTCTCCCACCTTGGCCTCTCAGAGTGCTAGGATTATAGACATGAGCCACTGTGCCCTGCCATCTAGGTGGTTTTGAAAAGTAAGAGGGCTGCAAACAATGCATTGCACATGCTAAGCAGTCAGCCCTTATCTTCAAGGAGTAGGGCACTGAGGCAGAAAGATTTTGAAATTCCAGCTTTGCCATTTGCTAACTATATGATCTTGGACAAGTTACTTCTCCGAGCTTCATATACTCCATATGCAGAATGGGGAAAAATAATGCCTACCTTACCTTATTGCTGCTACAATTAGAAATAATAGAATTAAATTATTAAATTAAATAGAAATTAACATATATTAGATGCTCAAAAGGTGATA
Organism: Lepilemur ruficaudatus; assembly: GCA_963574885.1. NCBI lineage: Eukaryota > Metazoa > Chordata > Mammalia > Primates > Lepilemuridae > Lepilemur > Lepilemur ruficaudatus. The sequence continues at coordinate 11,396 of CAUYRT010090669.1, read as the reverse complement.
GCTATTTTCCTTATTGAGTACAAGCCAGACCTAGACAGGGGTTTACACTGACTAATCCAGAATTAATTAGAGAGAAGGCACACAGTACATATTTACTGAACTCAACAGAAGCCCTCAAAATATTGCCTTTACAGTCCCTTAAATAATATACTTGCCGGGCGCGGTGGCTCACGCCTGTAATCCTAGCACTCTGGGAGGCTGAGGCAGGTGGATCACTCAAGGTCAGGAGTTCAAAACTAGCCTGAGCAAGAGTGAGACCCCATCTCTACTAAAAAACAGAAAGACATTAATTGGCCAACTAAAAATATATGGAAAAAATTAGCCAGGCATGGTGGCGCATGCCTGTAGTCCCAGCTACTTGGGAGGCTGAGGCAGAAGGATCACTTTGAGCCCAGGAGTTTGAGGTTGCTGTGAGCTAGGCTGACGCCACGGCACTCTAGGCCGGGCAACAGAGTGAGACTCTGTTTCAAAAATAATAATAATAATAATAATATACTTGGTTGATTAAAGAAAGCTTGACCAGATGTCAAGATCATTGAACAGGAAGGCAGATCTCTTTTTGTCTAAACCTTTACCTTACTCAGAAGGCTCTGAATCTTCAGATTAAAAGCCAAAGAAAAGGTGGTAAATCCTTTATAAACCTAATTATCTATGCTATTACAATTCAACATGCACCTGAAGGGCTTCCTATGTTCCTCTATATCACACTCAGTCACTTAGCCCTTCCCTCATCCATCTGAATCTAGGGCAAGAAGATTTTAAGTAGAGGGCCACACATTATGAAAAGCATACCTCCAAGTGATTTCCTTTAGCAGATTCCAGTAATGATTTTGACACCCTTCCCTTCTCCCAACTCCTCCTTCCCAAACAAATGCTGGCTGTGAGTATACTAGCCAAATCAACTCACCTGCTACCTGGAGCCTCTTCTTCCTCATAGATGCTCTGATGATATCTGCACCATGGATTTTGTCTCTGTGCCTTTTTGCCTTGGCTTCATAAAACCATTGGCCACTCATATTCTTCAGCTGCTGGTCATCCTTAATTTTTTCAGGCAAATGTCTACAAAAGGAAAAGAGCTTTACTTCACTGAGAACCCGCGGTAAACAAATGAGCTCATTGTGACAATGCACAAAGAAATTCATAAACATATAGCCAAATGAAGCTTTTGCTATTTTAGATGATCCCACAAACCTTCCAGATGACTAACAAATGTATGTTCCCTTTAACTGAAAAGTCAGAGAAGCCAAGGACAACATTTTTCTTTTTCAAATTCAAAGGTTTAATCCATGATCCCCAGATGACACCTGAAATTTCTCAAAAGCAGATTCACTTTTTGGCTGTAGGCTTCCGTGTCTACCGTTTAAATGTAAATACCCCAGTGAGGGATAATATAGTAAGGTTCCCTAATTCTTGGTTTCCTCATCTGTAAAAGGGGGTTAATAATAGAAATCTACCTCACTGGAGTTGCTATGAGAACTAAATAAGCTAATGCACATAAACAGCCCCCTGCTCATGCCTGGCGCCTAATAAACACTCCATGAATAACTGGCGGTGCGGGGGCAGGGTGTTTCTTATCAGCTTCTCAGTCTTTTCCATTTTGGTGATATGAGTTTATCAGACACTTTCCTGGAAGGCCGTGGGTGGAGGGGCATGATGTCCCTTGTGCTTAATGATAGGGAAATGAACACAGAAAAAGCAGGCTGAAATCAGGGTGACCAAATTTGAGCAGACAGTTGCGCTGGCAAGTTCCAATTGTGCGGCTTCTGTTTTTAAGGGTTCCACAATCATTTATGCTCACTGAAAAGCTAAAACCTAAAGACAAACCAATACAGTATTGCCCTCCTGAAACTTTCCTAATTTACACTGCCTGGAAAAATATTGTTCTAATTGATAAGTCTACATCTCTTCATCCATCTCAATAAAATGCAAATCACAAAAATCTATCTTTTCTTACTCATAGAGATGTACTTAGAATAAACTGGCACAAAAGTCTTAAGGAAACTTTGAACTCTTGAAAGAAATCATGCTACATAAATCCAAGAAAGTTTTATAATTGTCATTCAAGCTAATGTGCACACTTCTTAAAGTAGCAAATCTAAGTGTTTTAGGCAGAGAATGTGAATGGGCCAAGGTGGGCGCAGGGCTGTGTGTGAGGGTGGCACATAGGCATACTGGGAGTGGGGCAAGGAGCAGGGGCAGCTACCCCAGGTCTAGCAAGGTTGTCTCCTCTCTCCCAAGTGTGCCCAGAGAGTGTCCTTCACCCAGAGTACACTCTGCTAGAACTTCCTCTCTTCTCCCAATTACCTAGGAAGAAGTGACCCTATCCCAAACATGTCCAATCACAATGTTTGGCCATGCATTGTCAAGACAGCCCATCTCCAAATCCTGACAGGGACAGTGTCATCACTTCATGGTTCTGGTTTGGTGACCATGGCCTCATGGTAACCAAAGAGATTCGATTCTTATTCAATGTTTCTTATGGTTTCTCACTGCCTAAGGCATTCTACAGAGCAAATAATCCCTGCTGGGCTGTTGGTGGAGCTTTTGCTTTCTCCTCTCAAAATGACCAAGTGTGAGTCAATTCCAGAAGAGAGAGTCCTTCCACCTCTCCCTGGTCAGACAGTGAGCTCCTGGGGGTGGGCCCTCATGCAATACCTCTTTGCTTAGTGTCTGGAAAATAGCAGGTATTTATTCAGTGCTTGCAGAGTGGAGGAATATCACAGAAAGCTCATGATTACCTGGCTTCAGGTTACATTTTCAGGTTCCTTTTCCAGCACTTACTCCCATCCCCCACTTGCCAGCCCACTTGGCTCCTCATTGTTTCTCCAAACTGCTCTTTTGTGACCTCTGTTGCTATTAGAGGCAGGCAGTATGGCAGAAAGACTCCAGGCCTTGGAAGCTGCCAAAATTATGTTCAATCTCAGTTCTGATTCTTCCTAGATGTGACCCTGAACAGGTTACTGAACTCCTGGTAAGCTTGAGTCTTGTTTGCAATGATAGGGGAAAATAAGACCTACCCTGAAGGACTTCTGAGATGACTAATTAAGATGTTTACCTGAAAGTACTTAACAGTGCCTGGATCTTGGTAAGAAGCCAATAAATGTGAAGTCTCTTGGGATGTCTTTCCCTGTTCTCTGTCCAGCACACTGATCCTCATCCTTCAGATCCAGCCCAAGCATCACCTTGCCAGTGACGCCTTCCCTGACTCGCAAGGGCACAGTTAGTTTGCCCTTTTCCATGCTCCCACAGCACCTCCGCTTCAGTACTCACCACACCACATTCCAATGATCTATTTGCACATCTGTTTCACCCACTAATCTGTAGACTCTGCAAACTCCTTGAAGGCGAGGACTACACCTTAGTCACCTTTGTAATGCCAGCACCCAGCACCGAGCCTGGCACAGAGCTGATACCCAAGAACTGTTTGTTGAGTGAATACATCAATGAACAAATAAATGCTCAGCAGCCACCCCAGTCTGAGTCAGTCAAGAGATAAAAGAAGATCCTGTCACTGCTGAGGTTAAGTGAACTGCACCCCATCCCAATGGTGGTGTCTTCTCCTGATGAGGCAGGACATGCTCATCTCTCATCAGGACAGGAAAAAACACCATGAAATACGTGTCAGTCAGCATTCTTGTTGAAGGGGATGACTACAAACTCTCATAGCATAACAACTCCCAAATTTTCTTCATGAGATTATTTATTTTTGTTGTTCAACTAAAAGGCACTTTGTAGGGATTCTTGTGCAACTCTTGATCTGTTCCTGCCTAAATGACTTTCTGCAAGTCCCTGATCAATGCACAATGAGCACAGGCTGTATGTCAGATTCACTGAAACACATGACCCCTAAAAAGGCCAGTAGCTATTATAGCAAGAAAAAGGTTTCTGGCTCATTTGTTGTAAAGTCGCAAAAGAAAAGGAATATTCTTTCAAATTCAATAAATGCCACTTACATATTTCCTAACATGACTATCACCACTAGGTTTAATAATCAACTTATTTTTCTATCCTAGTCACTTGTAATGTTTTTTAGATACATCTATATTTGTGACATCAAAGTCCAAGTTTGTAAACATGTAGATCATTTTTAAAAATCCCACTATCTAATGGTGCTGTTAAAATCTCCTCTTCTACTAGCCCATGTTAATCTCTCATTTTTCCTGAACTCTAATTGCACCAACAAAATTAGCATTTGATTCAGTAATCATTGTACCATCTAGTTGAAGTGGGAAAAAGGTAAATTTCCTGGGACTGACATTTTTTTATCCTTTACCATCCTCTCCACACCTGTGCGTTGTATTTAGGAGAGCGCGGAGCACAGAGAAGATGCTCAATTAGCATCAGGGGGCTGGCGGCAGGAGCCAAGGTAGAAGAGGAGCACTCAGCCCAGAGAGGACACTGTCCTGCCGGCCTCCCACGCAGAATGTCCTGGTTATTCTCCTATCCATTCCTTCATTCCTTCTGCTAACACTTACATGGAATCTGCTTTGCACTGAACCACACACACGCTTGGCATTTAACAGGCACCATATCGTTTAATCCTTACAATCTCACCACGATGCATAAAGAATTTAGTCCATTGCAAAAGATGGTCCTTTTGCCTCCTCTGTATGTTAAAGGTCACACCTAAACCCTGTCTGCTTATTTGTCCACTCATTCATTCATTCCCCATTGCATATCAGACATAAGAATTGTACATAAAAAAATTCAATCTACAGCCCTGCAATGTCAACTCCTTTCGGTGCAGAGGGATTGTGAGCACTTATAGAGGAAAACCAGAAGAGCAGTGATGCCCTCCAGGCTGGCTTCAACACCTTCCCCTCAGCCTATCCCTTTTTGTGCTCACACGTGCATACCTTGGCTTCCAGCTACTCAACATGATCAGGCAAAGGCCTAACATCACAGGCAGGAGCTGGTTGATAATATCCAGTCAACTCTGGCTAGTAAGAATCAGCAGGTTGGCCAGAGAGGTTGATTGGTCCATTCTCCAGACTTTTTTTTTTTTTTTTAGCCCTTAAGTCTACTCTGGGCAAGAAGTTTAGATTGTGTGATTTGGAGGTACTCTTAGATGTTTGTTTTGAATGTAACAGCTGGGAGGGTCCTTAGACAGTTACAGACAGTCTCACTTTCTAGATGAAATGACTGAGGCCCAGGGACATTAAGAGGCTTGCCCAAGGTCACACAGCGCTAGAACCAGAAGCCAGTCAGTCTCTCAGCCAACACTCTTTCTACTACCCCAACCTGCCTCAGGGAGCCAGACATGATTCAGTGTCTAAGATGGCTGTCACACTTTGCTCTTTCTACCAAGGAACTCAATCTCTGATGGAGGATCTGAAAACCAACACATACAAAAACAACATAAAGTGCAAACATTCCTTACAATGGGAAACGAGAAGAAACACGTGTCTCATGTCATAGATTCCCACAGTCTGCTGAGAGGCAGCCCAGTGTGTGGAAAGTGCACAGGCTTTGAGGCTGGGTCAGCAAGGCTCCAGTCCTGCAGGGCACTTCCCTCTTCCACCCCATCCCCCATTTTTTGAGTGGGTTCAGGGCCCTGTTCTGAGGATGAAATGGGGAAATGTACGTGCAGTGCCATGCACAGTGCAGCTCCTTGACAAACATCGGTTCCTTTCCCCTTTGTTTTGACAGAAAACACCAAGAGAGGTCCTGGAAATCAGTTCCTCAATGACAACTGCCTTCATTTAAAAGAAACGAGGTCTTAGGAAGGCAGCTGAGAATCATAAGACATAGTGGTGGCTGAGATGGCATCTACTGCAAAAACGACCGCCACCATCGATGTGGTTGTGTGTATGTGGGGTGGGGACGTGGTGCTGGTGCACAGACAGAAATGCACAGCAATTTCCTGCTGGCAGTGTGACGCAAAGCACAGGAAACGCCAACTCCTGAGTGTGTCATTTTCAAACCATAAAAGACTAAAATTACATATGTGTATATATGGTGGTGTTTCCTTAAAGGAGGGGGAAGACAGGGCGGTAGTGGCGGGCAGGGAGAGACAGAGAAAGACAGACGGCAGGGGTAGGAGAGAGAAAAAGAATCCACCCGATGTCTGCTTCATTGCTGGCCTGTGAAATGTCTCTGCCTGGGAGCGAGGGAAGCAAGCTGAGCAGAGATACATGGTAATAACTGGGTCCAGCATTCGTGGCTGCAGGCGGAGAGGCAATATAAAGACAGTTGTGGTGGCAGCAGTGACCTGGAACTGTCATCTTCCCAACTGTACCCAGAGACACCACAGTGGATATTCCCCTGAGTTCACGTCCATGTTCTACCATTAACAGTTTGAGTGATTTAGGAACTGGACACCTCTCCTACATGACACTCATTTTTCTCATCCATGAAATTAAGATGGGAGGTAACAACATATAAACTAAATCACCTCCCAAGTGTCTTGAATGAGCTTGGATGTGAAGAATTCGAAGCACTGGATATATCGAGAATGGCAAACTGATTTTCATTTGAATGCCAAATCTCATCTACAGCCACATTAAAAAGGATTCAAAAGCAGTGTCTGGTCTTGTGTGCAGCAGTGTTATCATCCCTTAGTGATGCCCTCATAGTTATGGGAGAGTTGTATCTGTAAAATGACTGATATGAACTAAAAAAATCTGCTTTCCAGAGCTATCAGGCTGTAACTCTGATGGAAGACCAAAGACAAACAGCTGAGGGATGGTGAAGAGACTGATAAGCAAAAGCCCACAGAGTAGCAAATTCAGAGACCAGAGACCCGAGACCCAGTTCTGGTTCCCCTATCCCAGGAGGGAATAGCCTCCAAACTATCCCCACAAGTCCCTTCAGACCTAAAGGGAAGAGGGGGTCAGAGCAAGACTCTTCTTGTGTGGAGCAGGTGATGGGTTGGGCCTCTTTCGGCGTTCACAAGCCATGGGTCTCATGCCCATCTGTGCACGCAATCACGCCTCCTCAGCCCTCGGTCCTGGAACTGCCCATGGACAAGTCCGCATGAGGTGTTTGGTGCCTAATCAGAAAGTCCTCTGCAAAAGTGGTGGTATTAATAGGGTGGGCTTCAATAAACTGGGCTTTTCACCACTCCAAGCCTAATTCCTATCATTTATTCATAAAAGCCAAAAACAGGGGCAGCTCCAGTGGCAGCCGCTGGGGCACCCTCAGAAACAGCAGACAGAGGAGAGCCTGCAAAACCAACACTACGAAGGGACTCGTGGCATTTTTGCTGCAGCTGTAGATGGGCTGGTGCCCAAGGGTGCCCACTCATACCTCTTACCAGGCCCAGTTCCAGGAAAAACTTTGCATTTTTGAGGATATTTTCAAGAACCAATACAAGTGCCCAAGAAACACCTTCACTTTACTCAGACAGAATCACAGACGACAGGGAAGACTCCACAGCGTGAAATCCCAGGGGCCAAGAAAATGTAGAGGGGAGGGAGGGAGGGAGGGAGGCTCTCTCCTTGTAACCTGACTAGAGGGCTAGGACTGCAGGCCAAAAAATGACACTTTGGTGAGCAGAGAAATAAACGGTACTCACACCTCTCTAATACGCACAGGCCCACATCCTGAAGTAAAAAGAGGGACTCAGGGTAGTCCCAGTTCTACTGCTTTCTTTCCGTTTCCCTCCATCTTGTCTTCTGAGAGGATAAAGGGTTCCCACTTCCCATTATGCTGAAAGAATCAATATTTTCTGTACGCTGCTCCCTCCCCCATTCCTAAATGGATGTAACAGTCCCTACCTTGCCAAGTCTCAGGGTTGCTGCGAGGAACGTAGGAGGGTAACATTCATGAAAGGGCTTTATAAACTGTGAATAAGGAGCAATGCTACCAAGAGGCTCCGATGGCAGAGTTAGTGTCAGTCCTCCAGCCCTCCTGAGGAAACTGCTCAAGGCACACCACTTGCTGAGAGTGGGCAGCAGAGCCCCACTGACGTGCATGGAGCACTGCAAGTGACTTGTGGGGAAGAGCATGATCCCACCACCTACAGCCATCACTTGTCATCATCCCAGCTCAGTGTCCTACCTCACACCACAACAGCCAACCCCGTCTCCATTGCCAGGGCCCAGGGTGGCCTATCTGCTACTGTTTTCTCAGGGAGAGGAGGTGGAGCTAGTGAACGAATACCTGAAGACAGGGTTTGATTGTCACTTCCGACACCTACCAGTTGTGTGATCTTGGGCAAGTGACCTGACTTGTCTCAAAGTCAACTTCCACACACATCAAATGGGGTAATTATATCCCACTCTGCCCCGCAACTGCACATATTTCTTATTTCATAAGAAATTATGGGCACATTAAGCCCTTTGCAACTTGTTAAAAACTGCCTATATACAAGGTATTATTAGTAGCCATAATCAGACATTCTGTAGTTCTTGAAGTGAATTTCAGCATTTTTTTTAAATGAAGCATCCATGTTCAATTAGGATAAAAATATGGGAAATGGCACAGATAAATCCATTATTTATGGTCCTGTGTTCCAGGAAGTAAGAATATGGGCCGGGCGCAGTGGCTTATGCCTGTAATCCTAGCACTCTGGGAGGCTGAGGCAGGAGGATAGCTCAAAGTCAGGAGTTCGAGACCAGCCTGAGCAAGAGCGACACCCTGTCTCTACTAAAAATAGAAAGAAATTAGCTGGACAACTAAAAATATATAGAAAAAATTAGCTGGGCATGGTGGCACATGCCTGTAGTCCCAGCTACTCAGAACGCTGAGGCAGGATTGCTTAAGCCCAGGAGTTGGAGGTTGCTATGAGCTAGACTGATGCCACAGCACTCTAGCCTGGGCAACAGAGCAAAACTCTGTCTCGGAAGAAAAAAAAAAATAAAGAATATGGCTTATGCCTCCTTTGGATAACTCCTGGGTTGGAAATCATAAAATTACCACTACTAACTTACATTCAGGAAGACTTTCATTGCCTTCAGAGCCCAAGATTACACAGACAGTAAATGGCAGGGCCTGGACTAGGTCCAGTTTTTCAGGATCCTGGTCTAGTGTTCTTTCTACCACTAAGGTGAGAAAGTGGTAGGAATGTTGACATGGAACATTTGAGCTCCACCCAACAAGGATAGTGTGTCAGTTGCCAATCCTTTTTATGGGACTCAAGTCAAATGAAAAATTGGCACACTAGTTTTAATTTTGCTATTAAAAACCAATTCCAACATTTATGAAAGTATACAGAAATGTGAGCTGCTTCTCAATTTATTTTCTTTTAAAAATTTTAGAAATTTAAAGAAATTCTAATTTGGTTCATGACTTAGTAAAAAAAAAAAGTGGATATAAACGCACACATGCAAGAATGTAGAGGTATAGGTTTATATATATTTCATTTTTAACTCAGTGTTTAGTAAGTTAAAGGAATTTAGTTAGGTTTTTAATCAAGACCCTATTTCTGGCAGGAGATCAATGGGATAAATTAAGATACCAAGGAAGAAAAAGTTCTTTCCAGGAAGTAAACCTAAAATTGAAACCCATAAGTTTAGGCTCCACGTCAGAACTACCACTTACGGTTGAAAAAACAAAGTGTCCCCTTTCTTATGAACTGTCTCTCTTCCTTCCCTCACACCCAAGGACTTCTCTGGCCCCTTACCTGACTCTCTCCTCTTCAACCCTCTTCAGGACAGCATCCCTCTGCAAAACCTTCATGATGGTCTCTTGTTCCTCCTCAGTCAGGAAGCTTAAGTCGATCATTTTGAAAAGCACAAATAATAGCAATAAATGTGGCTTAAAATTTTCAGGGATAAACAGCTTATGACTGCAACCAGGAAGATTAAAAGATGCAAAAATGAACTGACATAATATCGCGTTCAATTCTGTAGCAAATGTCTTATTTTGGCTCAGCAAAACTCTTGGGTAGCTGATAGCAGAATCTTAAGTGTCCTTTGCCATGAGGAGGTAGTGGTCCGTGGGATAATATTGAGAAGACGCTCTCAGGAGGACGCTGTATTCCTTGTCAGACAGGTCGCTTGTTCCTCCTGTGGCATCCCCAGTATGCTCCCTCTCTGGATCAGTCTTAGACACAGTTTATTCTCTCTCTGTCCTTGTGGACAACTTGATGAGAAGCGGCAGCATCAGAGCATCACCTACCTGCGGAATCATGAGACAGCAAACACCACACAGTGAGAGGCGGGTCCTACAAGCATTTTTCATTATTACGAGATTTTTAAATGACCATGTGAGATGGTCTCTGAGATCTGGGAAACCAGTTTAGCCAGCTTCCTGAGCAAATGGTAAACGGTTCATGCAACGTGCTTCAACCCAATTCCAGATTGCCAAGATGGAGAGCACACAAAAATGCCTGTCAATGTTTAACGATTCACCTGAGAAGAGGGTGGTTACAAAAATGAACTGGTTCTCTCTCTGCAAACTCCTAAGACACTGGGCTAAAAAGTCACGCTAAAGGTTAGTAAGACCAGGGAGATGTGATTCTAGTTGTCAAGTAATTATGGGTTAGACACTAAAAATTTTAAATGCTTACTTCTTAACAAGTAAGAACATTTCTCTCTGCTATATCTGTGCACCACAATAACAGGAGAACTAGTATCAAGTAGAAGTAGTTTGCAGAATAGCGAGAATTATTATTTTTTCATCCAGCCCCACTGCTCACCTTTGCTGGATCTGGAGGAATCTACCAAGCCTGTCTCCCTTCATTTTTGAGGGGAAAGAAGACTTACTTGCATGTGTATATAAACTGGGGGAAAGGAAAAGGCAGAATTTCAAAACACTCCGCCATCCAAAGCAAGCATTTCTGAGTAGCACCATGGGCAAGAATCCCATTTTCTTTGAGGCATCTTCAACACCTATGTAACGTGAAGGGGGTGAGACCTGAAGAATGCCACAGCCAGACGGGACTTCAGAGATTATCTACTCATGGTTGGGGTACTTTTAATAAGTGCAGTCCTGCATATACAGTAGATATTAAAAACCATGTGTTCGGTAAATTTTAAAGCAGCCCCATTTAAGAATAAAATAGAGTGTGTACACTAGTGAGTAAATTTTATAAATAAATTCCTTGCAAAGTGTTCTGTTTACAACTTACTGGCTGTAAGCCATCGGGCAAGTTACCACTCTGAGGCTCAGTTTTCTCATTTGTACTTACTTGACATTAGGATGTCCCTCATAGGTTGTAAGGATTAAATGAAATAGTGAATATAAAATAGCACATCTCTTGCATCCTGTACAAAAAGTAGCTACTAAAAATATATTCTAGCTTCCTTTCTGGGTTCACACTTTTGTCCCACCCAGCTGACTATGACCATACTTGCTTATATATTTCTTTCTTTTTTTTTTTTTTTGAGACAGAGTCTCACTCTGTTGCCTGGGCTGTAGAGTGCCATGGCATCAGCCTAGCTCACAGCAACCTCAAACTCCTGGGCTCAAGCAATCCTTCTGCCTCAGCCTCCCGAGTAGCTGGGACTACA